>JADNRX010000505.1:0-37258 GCA_015501595.1 Hymenopellis radicata | reverse complement strand
TGTGGTCACCTAGTAGACTCGTATGTTGAACGTTTTATCTCCCAGCAATACTTGTGTCTTCTAGCTTGGCATTAACGGCTCGGCTTGAGGCTGGTAGCCGTGCTCGTCTCATTCCTTTAACTGGGTCTAAAACCTCACTCGGTGTTCCGTCTCTCCGTCAAGCGCAGGAAGCCGTCTCCGTCAAGTTACAGGAAATAGGTCCTCATGACAAGCCCACGAAGAATCGCAAGGATTGGCTCGCCCTCCTTGTGCGAGAAGTAATCAGTAAATATCTCGTCGCTATTCCTCACGCTATTTTTTGACCTGTTCGAGCAGCTGACCTTAAATTCATTACGACCCGACAAATTATCGAAGTTCTTTACGAAGCCCGAAGACGCAGGTTTGCAGTCGCCAGCATCTCTTCATCTTCAGACGACGAGTTGGAAACCCGGCTCGGAGACTTGCAACTTGCCGACGCCCCACCAAAAGTATGGATAGCCACCTGGGATACCACCGTTGTTATCCTTGAGAAAAAAGAATTATCACCGCAAGCGCCTGAGGTGAACACCACATGCTAGCTTTCTTCAATCCTCTGATGAAACGCGTCAGACTTCGACATCACAGCATCCCGAATCATACGATTCCGTGGGCGGTCTCAACAAGCAAATAGAGCAAATTCGCGATTTACTGGAGCTTCCCCTGACCAGGCCGGAACTTTTCCGCCATTTCAGTATGCCCTACCATTCACTTGTCGGCTTTTTCCTCTTACCACTGAATAGATCTCAAACCCCCTCGAGGCATATTGCTTCACGGTCCTCCCGGGACGGGGAAAACACACTTGGCACGTGCGATAGCTGCTTCAACCAAGGCTTCTGTCCTTGTCATAAACGGCCCAGAGTTATCTTCAGCCTATCATGGTGAGACAGAATCGAAACTAAGAGACGTCTTCAACGAGGCGAAGGCCAAGAGTCCGTGCATCGTTATTCTAGATGAAGTCGACGCGTTGGTTCCCAGAAGAGAAGATTCCGCAGGCGGAGAAGTAGAAAAACGCGTGGTTGCGACTCTGCTCACGATTCTCGACGGCATTGAAGACGGCGGTCCCGACTCTGGCCGCGTCGTGGTGATAGGCACCACAAACCGCCCCAACGCCATCGACCCGGCCCTCCGTCGTCCTGGCCGGTTCGACAGAGAGATTGAAGTCGGCGTGCCCGACATCCAAGGCCGGCTGTCCATCCTGCAAGTCCTCTTGACCAAGTCGCCGCATTCTATACCTCCCGCGGATCTGCTGGCCCTCGCATCGCGCGCCCACGGATACGTAGGCGCAGACCTCAGCGCAGTCATCCGCGAGGCCGGTACGCTAGCTATCAAACGCCACCTCCTCAGCCCCTCCTCTGCTCCGCTCGAGATCACCCTGCCGGATCTCCTCGCCTCGCTGCCGACGATCCGCCCTCGGCGATGCGCTCCCTCTTCATCGAGGCGCCGCCGGTGCGGTACAGCGATATCGGTGGCCAGGCGGAGGTCATTCGAAAATTACGAGAGTCCGTCGAGTGGCCTTTGCGCCACCCAGAGGCGTTCCAGCGGCTTGGAGTGAGACCCCCGAAAGGCGTTCTGCTGTATGGTCCCCCTGGTTGCAGCAAGACTGTCCTCGCACGCGCCTGCGCTTGTGAGAGTGGCGTCAACTTTGTTGCTGTCAAGGGTCCGGAGGTGCGGCGCGGTTTACTTCCTCGACCTCAATTAAATTAAAAGAACAACATGATCCGCAGCTCCTTAGTAAATTCGTTGGGGAATCAGAAAGAGCCGTCCGTGAAATCTTTCGGAAAGCGCGGGCTGTTTCTCCGTCTATCGTTTTCTTCGTGAGTGCCTGCCTGCCTGCATTGGTGTAATTATTCTTTGTGACCTTGACGAACGTGCACGCAGGACGAGATCGATGCCCTCGCCACATCGCGCACCTCGTCCGAATCAAATACGGGGTCCTCTCACGAGGGCGTCCTCACGAGCCTCCTCAACGAGATGGACGGCGTCCAAGAGCTCCTGGGCGTCACAATCGTCGCAGCGACGAACAGACCCGAAGCTATTGTAAGCCCCCGTTTCCCCCACCCGCGTGAAGATTTCTGTGTAATGCCCACCCAGGACTCCGCGCTCATGCGACCAGGACGCCTGGACCGCATTCTCTACGTGGGGCCTCCTGACCACGACGGCCGTAAAGAGATCCTCAACATTCGCATGTCTGCGATGAAAGTCGAGGACACCGTCGACGTGGATCAAATCGCGCAGATGGTAGCTGTCACTTTTCACTTGTTTATCAGAAAACCTTGACCTGTTCCTCTCACATTGTAGACCGCGGGATGCTCCGGTGCTGAAATAACCGCGCTCTGTCAAGAGGCTGCCCTCCTCGCCATGCAGCGCGACATCAATGCCCCATATGCAAGTGTCCATCCTAACTTGGAAATTCATGCGCGTCGAAACTAACTAGGTCTTCCGCCAGATTCCGACCGAGGCGTTTATCACGGCGGCAAAGGCTACCAAACGCCAGATAACGCCTGCAGTCCTGGCCAAGTACGAGCGCTGGAAGCTGGAGAACGGTATTCAACATCTATGATTTCTGAATATTCAGTGCGCAGACAGCAGACCACGCGCTCGTAATTCTAAAAGTAGCACTCTGATGCGCGTACGCGTACGCGTTCCAGAAAAGAGCAGTGATTACGGATCGCGGTGCTGGCGATTGGGAGTGGGATTCCGCGAATGATTTTCTCGACTGCGCCGCAATTGATGCTCCCTTTGTCTACCTCTGAAAGTGTTGTATCCCACATACCCCTAGAGCTAAATTAACATCTAACCGCCGCGTCGCCACATGTTTCATCAAGCCTGCAAGTGGCTCTCCACCCAGCCCTACCCACATCACACCCCGACATGAAATCTAGAATGTTTTTACAGTATCTTATCACACTACACCGAAGTTATTTTAGTCCAGGGTATGGCGGTAGTACTAATATAAAACAAGAAATAAATAATGTGTCCGTGGGCCAAATGAATGCAAGGTGGCGTCGAGCATAAATGCAAATGTTTAGATGAGATAGGCGTGTAAGTACAAACCCAGCATGACCGTCAAGTCCCTGGATATAGCGCGTCATTAGTCCGTCAATGCACAGCCCACATCAGCGGACGGGCTGCTAAATGTAACGTAGTCGGGGGATGGAGGTGATAAGTAGCCGTCATGAGATTAGAGGGCGCTCTAACAGCCATCGTATAGTGAATTCCTAGGGAATTCGTAACCTGCAGCGTCCCATACTGTGAAGTTCGCATTTGAGTAAGCATTTATGTGACTGCGTGTGAGCGTGAGACCGTGGACAAAACTGAAAGTAGAATGACCGACTCATTAATGTAGGTCGACGTGGGCCGATTCGGTGGATTGCACGTCAAACCGTTCTTGGTACCCGCACGCTGGTAGACGCGAACGTAGTCGATATACATTTTAGACGGGAACTCCAGATGCATGTAGTCCTGTTGCTGGAAGGAGGGCGAAAGTCCCAAGTTGAGAATTATGTACTGAAAACGCCTTGGTCCGAGGTTACATGTTCAGTGTGGGAAAGACTCACCATCGGTTCTTCAGATATAAGACGAGGGCCGATCTCAACTGTAGAATCCGAGCCAACGGTGGCAGAGGTAATCTTCCATGACGCTACCCCATCGCTAACCCATTCGATGAACCCTTCGTCTCGACTGTCCGGGTTGGAATACCACTCAAACCCATACGCACCATATCCCTGATCGTTGTACAGATTCGTGGGAATGAGAGTCACGGCGGAAACAGCCTGCTGGTATTGGCCACCCTTGTACGTGTTGTAGTGTGTTAATGTGTCGTCGTACATCGTCGACGACGTGTTGTCAAACTGGTACTGGTAGTTGAAGGGAGCGACCTGGTAACTTTGGGATACCTCGCCCTGCCAGCGTGAGACATCAATTTGGTGCTCAAGGATATCGATTTCGGGAACACCACGCCCAGTGCTGGTGGAAGGGCCAGGATGATCACCTCCAGAGCAAGTGCATGCTGACAGTCGCTGACCTGGAAGAAAGCTAATTTCACCCCCACTATCGGATCCAGTAAGTGCCGCCGCTGGCTCTCCCTGTGCAGTGGTCTGATTTGGAAAGGTCCAGTGTCACACGAGTCATAGCTGTACGGCCACATCCCTTCTGTGGTAGCACCGTAGCCTGCCCGGCCCTGTATGGAAGGTGATCAATTGAGCACGTCTAGAACTGGGAAAAATGCGAACAAGGTTGCCCATAGTCCAAGCACCTTTAAGCGAATCTATTAATAACAGAAACAAAGAAAAAAGTAAGAAAAGATATTCACCTGGCCACAAGCCTGGCGCATCGGCTCTGCCGGGCATACTAACGGAAACTTCGATATACCCGGTAGTGAAACAGAGTTTGTTCCAAGATGTCAACATTCCTGGGGTCACGTCAGAGCGGTCGTAAGGCTGGATGATCAAAGATACGCACCACTCTTCCAGTTGAGGTCATGTATGTCCTCCATTGATAGAGTGATAACAAGCTTGCCATCCTTTGTTGTTAGGGCCTGGTAAAGATAGATCAGGATAACCAAGATACACCAGTGAAGGTTGGCACGTACACTGGGATCATACCACTCGAGATCTCCGGTCGGCCAGTAGTGGATATCGGCGGCCTCCCAGTAGGGGTCTTCGCCGGGGTAAAATGTCCGTCCATCTAATTCGAACTCATCACTAAAAACAAGGTTGTACTTTTTGCCGTCCAGTCCCGTTCTTGAGTACGCGGAGGTCGGTGTGTCGGCGTCGATGAGGGAGGGAAGACCGGGTAAGTCGGGCACCTGGCCTGAGCCGTTTATTCCGCCGAGGTTGAAGCCGGAGGACTGTGGACGCTGGCGAGCGTAGTAGTCGATTATGGGATAGCCGGCAAAGAGAGTTATGAGGCCCGTGACGAGAATGACGAGTGCACTGGCGTTTGCCCAGCCACGACCAGAGAAAAGGGTAAATGAGCGATCGAGTTTGGCGTCTCGCACAGGATCGGGATTGTGGAGGGCATCGTCCAGGTCAGGATCCTTGTCCCATAGGTACTGCGGCACTGTCGACGAGTTTGCAAACGCTGTCTTGTCTGCACCCGTTATCGAAGACAGCTCCGAGGGCGCGGCACTAAACCGGGAGGCATTATACATATCCTTGCTTTGCTGTGGGTTGTACTGCACGATTGTGAGCCTTACCGCTACACGACGACGAGCAGGATACGCACGGAATATGGACCATATGCACCACCGATGGCACCGCTGGCAACACCCTGGGCGACACTGCTGCGCCCCTGTTGGACGTGGACACTTGCAGCCGATGTTGAGCGCTGTGGAGGGCGAGCGGGATTGTACTGTGAGCCGCTCATCCGTGGGCTCTGCTGTGAGACGGCCGTATAGTCGGAGGAGGGTGGCATCGGTCTCCGCGACGAGTTGGCGGCCATGTTGATGTGGGTACGGTGCGAGTTGTCCGCGAAACAAACAGTGCACCAGTTATTCAATTTCCCACGCTGCTTATTGCATTGCCTCTGCTGACACACCGCTTCAAATTTAAACATACAAGTTCGCGTATTTACGGATTCACTGCCGTATACCCTCCGTCAATCACTATCTCCTGCCCGTTCATATAGCATCCAGACTGCGACGCGATGTACACGACTGTTGCCGCCATCTCTTCTCCACTGTCCCGACGCGCAAATCAGTAACCGCCTTCCATTCAAGTTAGTCTTTTAACGAATCACTTACGTTCCTGGTCTTCTCGCCGGTACGGGTAGAACGCCCTTCCCCGTCAGATCAGTTTCCTCTGGACTTATAACGAGCTGGCTCATTTCCGACTCATATACTCCAGGCGCGACCGCGTTGACCCGAACAGGAATCTTCTTCAGCGCTAGCTCCGTCGACAGCATCTTCGTCAGCGCGGAAGCAGCCGCTTTTCGCACTGTTGTACGCGAACTATATTAAAGAACATGTCAGTCGAATGTTAGACGCGGAAAACATTGTCGTTACTAACATGTTCCTGTGCTAATTTCATCAGTCCGCTTATACTGTGATGTTGATTACCGTGGACGTGTATCCAGGACGGGACTTGGTTCCAGCTTCCAACAGTCCAAGGAACGCTGTTGTCACAAAGTAGATTGAATGCACGTTGATCGCGTAGACATCCGCCCATCCTTGTGCAGATTCCTCAAACAACGCCTGTCCTACCGTTTCCGCGTCCTTATGTTGCGGACTAGTCAGGTCGTTGAACCAGAACGAGCACGGGCCAACCTGGCCTGCACTATCATTCAAGCATCAACATTCATTCCCTCAACACTGAAGAAACACCTACTTGTTAACCAAAATATGCAGCTTCCCCTCCTTCTCTTGCAGAACCTTCTTCACTTCCATAATGCTTTCCTTGGACGTCACGTCCATCTGCAACCTAAATCGATGATGAACACGCGATAAGCCTAAACGCAATCCAAACGCCTACGGAATCACAGTCCCTTTAACAGCCCCGCTGCTCACAACCTTTTCCAGAACATCCTTCCGCCTTCCAGTGATATACACCTTCGCCCCGTTCTCCGCCAGACCCTTCGCGATCATGTATCCGATACCGGTCCCGCCTCCAGTGACAACGGCCACGAGCCCATCGAGGTTGAACAGTTTCTGCGCTTGATAGTCTCCGTTTGCCATGGTAGAATAAGCTCGAAGAAAGGATCTGGAATTGGTCGACGATAATGTCTTAAATGTGCAACTGGGGAGGGGTCGACTGGATCTAACGATGGTCAGTGGTCACTATGACATCGGGCCGGTAGAGCATACCGCCATTCGGCCCGGAAATGCGGCGCGATGTGCAAGGCGCGTCAAAAGGAGCGGGTCAATCTGATGCTCAGCATCCTCAAAAACGGGCGTCAAGGTGTGGTTCAAATGATACTTGTCGTTCTTCTCATAAAGTACTTCTCATAAATGTACACAACTCGCTCTGGATCGGCCAATCCAGACACCTCCTACAAATGCTGGTCATGTGGCGGGCAAGCTGCACGAACATGTGGCTCGATACATGGACACGAGCCAGGACTCTGCGGCTCGCACCAGCCCCTATCGCGCCGGAGACTCTCCACCGTACTCGGAAACGAATAATGCTTGAAAAACATGCGCGTACTCGGGTAGGCGCTTCGTCGGGGATACGCGTCGACGAAACTAAGGCACTGCAACGCAGGCGTCCGGAGATTCGAGGCCACATGCCGAAGTTCTGACGGGATATCCGACGTGCACACTCTGAACCGCAGCGTGGTCAGCAGTGGCAGACGAATACGCGTCCGGACCGAGAGGGAAGGGTGCGAAGAGCTCGCAGACAAAACACTGCCATGCTTGCGTCTGAACATCAGACTGAGCTCTTGTAGATGGCAGGATATAAGAAGCATATAGAGCACGTCTTCTATCGCTTTCGTCCCAGACGTGAATCCGTGGTGGGTATAGTCGAGGTGCGTGAGATTGTGGAATAGAGTCGGCATCCATAGTAAGCGGACACCGTCCAGAGTCACGCTCCGCAGACGCGGAGCGTATCCGCCGAAGAGAAAGAACTCCTTGGAATCGTCGTCGTTGTGCGGATACACCAACCGAAGCGTCTCCAAGACCTCTACACGCGCCTTCAACCGCGCCGAGCAACACTCTGAAAGCGCCGCATTCCACAAAAACGGCGCATATCTCGACAACGTGATATCCAACGATCTCCATCTGGCCATGAACGGAAGGACAAAGTACATCCTCCGCTGCACGAGCTCCGCGTCTGAGTAGTAATACGACGCAGAAGGAGGGAGACGTATTCGAATACGCAGAGCGCACGACTTGGCTCGGCGAATTCTCTCTGCCCACATCCGCTCTCGCTGATCAATCCGGATGATCGTCCACAGCCGCGGGGTCTGCAGCGCTACAGCCCGCCAGGCCCGACAGCTATGCGACACGGCCACGGCCACCATGACATCGTCTTCCGCCGCCAAGATAAACACCAGGGCGAGTAGCTCGTACGGGAGGCGATGAATGGGATGCACTCTCCGTGCATGGCGCGGATACGACCTAGGATACGCGGCGAGATCACTAGTAGTAAACCTTTCTTTAGAGATTACGCAAAACGATCGATGATGAGTTAGCACGTACGGTGTCGGCATCAACAGAGATCGAACCGTGCTGAAAAACCCACACGGCGCCTTCTTCTCATTATGCTGCCTTAGCGATCGCGTCTGAAAACCCATACTACTGCAGTGCGTATCCGAGGGTTATGGGCGATGATATACACAGCGCATACCGCACGATGCATAATAAGGGTCCCCCGGCAGTGAGACAAAGAACGTTTCGTGACGTGCTCGCAGTACTTACCTCACAGACAAAAGGAAGAGGAAAGATCCGGTCGAGAGCCTCTGGAAATGAACCAATGTCACACGTCTTGCATAACCCAGCAAGTGGAACTAGCACAATAAGGAAGGCGTCAACAAAGCAAGAGACAAATTGCTATATGCAGGTAACACAGAGTAAGTGCCAAGTGACAGCGGCGTAGCCTTCGCGAAACGCTAGCTCAGAAGGTATGGTCAGGAGGGAGTGGGAGATGCACAGACGCAGAGCTTTTCTGGCGCGTTAAGTACGGATTGGAGTCTGCTCATGGCGTTCTTCAAACGGAGCTTGTAAGCACAGCCACAGATATCAAATACAGTGTACACAGCTGGGTTAGTGCAGGTGCACACTACTCTCCATCCTGCGTAGAGCCGTGCGGTGTGGGTACGAATACCTTTCATCCTGTGCTTAAAAGTTAACGCGGCGATGAGAGTCTGGGCACAACTTACGTATCGGTAAAAAGAATGCATGCCACACTGAAACGCCACACATTGACAACTGTGAGACTCGAACTCACGCTCTTTCGAACTAGATGGAGGTACCAAAGAACCCGCCTGATTCTAGCGCCTTAACCACTCGGCCAAGTTGCCATAATAAGAGATATCAGAGCCAAATTACCAGTTTGCCTGGATTCCTTCATACTGGCCACACTCTCAAGTCTTTAAACTTCAAGTTAAAGCAGCATAAGGATGCCAAATAACGAGGATGAGGATTTCGGGAGTACCTCTCACCTCAAGTTTCCACGCATGCGACAATAAGCTACCCAAGTGTGTCCATAGTAGTTACTCATTTCAGTGTTTCTCGAATTGAGTTACATAGCTTTCCGGCTCCTTAGAAGAGTGTTTACTCCTCCGCTGACAGCAATATGCCCACATAAGTATTCAAGGAGAGCGCAGATTCACATCCCGCGCACAGGCCACATTATGGACAGACAGTCTTGACTGTAGTATTTTCGGGATCTAAGAGCAGCGGCGTTAACAAGTATAGGATCTGATTTGTACTCCACGAGCAACTAGTTTTCCTGGAATATGAGGTCGCCTCGATCTTAGCCGAAGTAGACGCGTTTCGGGTAGCCACGTAAGGTGCTCTGACAGCTTGACTAAAAGGAAGTTGGGAGGAAAAGGAGTATTGGGAGAGAGGTTGAGAGGACTCGGTCGCTATCGATGGCGCTGAGTAGAGAAATATGTCTCGAAGCAGGAGAAAGCGCGTCTTAGCGGCGGCAGGAGGACGAGATCCGGATGAAGACTGTCTGAGAGATTTCTGAATGATACGCGGGTGGGATGTAGTGCTGGATGCTGCGAGTTTCTCTGCTGGAGTTGATTTCGGCACTGGGGCTTTCTTTTTGGGCTGCGTCGCGTCGACTGCCGGAGCTCCTACCGTCGTCGGCTGACTTGGCGCAGGCTGCGCGGTCTTTCTAACATTCTGATAATCGAGAGCCATCTGGAGGAGCTCGGCTCTCTTGGCTTTTGAATATCAAGGAATTTAGCGGTCCTTGCAGAACGCCTTGAGTTGAGTACTCGCGAGTTTATTGAGCTCATCCTCGGTCAGGACCTCCATTTGGGCTAGAGACGCGTCAGAGAGCGCGTATAGAGAGAAACGTCACTCAACTGATGAACGCGTTTAGTCAAGGTCGATTTGTTTGGTGTTGTATGTTGGTTCTATGTGTCCACTGCTTTCCTTCGATCACCATGATTTCTGCAGTCGAATTTTACAGCGGCATTGGAGGACTACACCTTGCTCTCTCCAGGTGCTCATTATCCCAGCGTGTACAAATTCTTGCCTCATACGATTGGGACCAGACCGCTTGTCGTGTCTACACCCACAATTTTCCGTCAACATCTTGTCGGCGAACGGATATCTCTGTGCTAGCCCCAGACGACATACCGGTCGCGGATCTATGGCTTCTCTCTCCAGCATGCCAGCCATATACGACTCTCAATCCAAACGCGAAGGGCGCGGATGATCCAAGGGCAAAGTCTTTTCTACATCTCATTCAACGCGTCTTGCCACAGATGAGTGAGGCGCGGCGTCCGGACTATATGCTTGTAGAGAATGTCGCCGGATTTGAGGTTTGTCCAACGTGCATCGTTTACAATACTGAAGAGCTAATACCAGTCCAAGGTAGAGCTCAACCACGCGTCGGACGTTGTCTGACACTCTATCCTCGCTGGGATATCATACGAACGAGCTCGTGCTTTCGCCTTCGCAATTTGGCATGCCAAACTCCAGACGAAGATATTATATGCTTGCCAGGAAATTCCCATTCAATGATCAACTCGTTCCGCCGTCAATCCAGACGTCGAGAATAGAGACGTATCTCTCTGCTTCGATCGGTGAGGAATACGACGTTCCTCACAAAGTCCTGCAAAAGTGGGGTCGTCTTTTCGATATTGTACACCCAGGAGATGCCAGAAGCTGTTGTTTCACAAGAGGTTGGTCTCATACCTTTCGAGCGATCCAATCTCACCTGTCGCATAGGCTACACGCAGCTCGTGGAACGCGCTGGTTCTATTCTTCAAATGGAATCGACTCTAAATGTAACTGTTATCCAAAACTACAGGGTGTTGCTGAATTTCCTACAGACTACACTCGTCTTTGACGAGTTCCTAGCCGCCAAGCTGCAGGCGATGTCGATGCAGTCAAAATACTCGCACCGCTCCGTCTCAGATACTTTGCACCAGAGGAGCTACTACGGTTATTTGATTTCAACCCACTGAGGAGGAGGAGCACTTTTCATTTCCAGACGACATCTCACGCAAATCGAGATACAGACTGATAGGCAATAGCGTCAATGTGCGGGTCGTGAGGGCCTTGATCCAGTATCTACTCGCTAGCACGGGTCTTTTGGGAGAATGATGAATGATGTGGCGATCCTATTTGAAACATCGTCGGCTCGTCTTCCAATCTTTGTCCTCTTCGCTCCACCACTCTTGAATCTATGAGCTCTGTGCTTGAAACACGTCCCATCCATACCGCCGGACCGTGCGCGGTTGAGGTCAGCACAGTACGTCCGTTCGACATATCAACTTGCGGAAAAGCTGCGACTCTCCGATGGTGTCGGTCACGTAGCTCGCTTTCAAGAAACCATTCTCATTTTCAACTATCTCCACTTGTCTCTTCAGCCTAATTGATGGTGTAAGTCTAATGGTCTTGTCTCAACATGTCAAAGGAAGCAGTATCAAAGATTCAGCGAAGTGAAGTAATCTGATACGCTGTTAGTTAACGCTCGCCTTTAGATACAGAAGCAGGCGCTCACCTTATCATCATTCAATCTCCTCGTAGCCCAACGACAAACCTCTGACCAGCTTGCCCATTGGCGTCAAAGTATAACCCTGTCCTCTTCGCCGCGTCGCCAAAAGCTCCTGCAACAACGCCAGTGGACTGACTACAAACGGGCAAATCTCCGTAACACCACCGCGATCCTCCGGCTTCACAAACCCATCTCGCTCGCGTGTGATGTGCTTGTCTTCTGCGCTTACAATACCAAGGAAAGCCGAGACTGCTTTGAAGTCGGCATAAGAAGTTGGATAAAGTTGACCGGCGAAGATGTTGAGTTGAGGAATGAATGCCTTGAACGACAGTGGCGAAGGGTTCGGGACGCAATAGAACGTGAGACTGTCGAAGACTTGCATACTCCGCGTGATGCGGGGCGAGTAGATATGGAGTCGCACACTGAGTTGGTACGAAGGACAGGCATCAATTCGTTCGCCTCGAATTGGCTGATGACCACCACGACAGGCGGCGGTCCGTTTGCGCAGAGAAGCCATTGCACGTCCTTCAAGAACTCTACACTGCCTTTATCGGAAGTATTCATCCCTTGACGGTGATTGCGTAGTCCCGAGTAACCAAAAAATTGGGATGGAAGAAATCGTTTGAATGATTGGAGCTGTGGGGAAGCGAAGACATCACCCGACAGGGTGATAAGAGGGCGGATGACGAGGAGGGGATACGACCTGTTCTCACAAACTCTTTAACATCGTCGTGAAGTCGGTGCTTTGCAGAAGATACCGGTGGAGGTCTCTCGACCTGGCGTTCCACCTCCATCTCGTGATCAACCTCTCTCTCCTGTTCTTCGTCTACGTTTTGAGGGCAGACGAAAGAACCCCGAGTCGCTGGAGGTGCGAGTAGATTTCGAGGTCATTCTGAATCGTACTTTCTGCTTGAGACATAGATTGGGAATCACCGTACATCTCCAGCAGCGGACGCGCTTCAGGCTGCAACCAGACGTCCCGCAGTTGCTGGATATCTTCTGGGGTCGGTGCGGCTGGTAGGGCATCCAAACAGGTTCTTCTCTGCTTGAAATCGATCCCCTGTCGCGCCCATTGAGGAGCATGATGCTCGATGTCGGCACATGTCTCCAGCATCGTCCACTGAACAATGTCAGCGACAGTAATCGAGTCTACTGTGCATGTCTTCTTGATCAAGATGTCGATGTCAGGCTGAGCAAAGAAATGAAGGGATTGGCCCCGGCCGAGTTGGCGCATTCGCATGCATCCTGTTAACCGGACATAAGACGTGCAGAAAATAGATAAATCATGATGTATGTACTAACCTTGAACTAATCTGTCCTTCGTAACCTTCCTCCCGAGCGTCACTGCAGCTTTCCAATGAAGAGGGAGCTTCAAATCCGTTCCTCTCGTATGAGCATCATCGAGGTAGACAAGACAATTGGGGAGGTGCTGCCTGTACGGCGAAGAGTTGAGCAACTCCTTCGTTCCATCGCGTCTGAGTACCATTAGTTCGTCCGTTTTGCTGAAGAAAACCACCGCTTCAACATCACTTCGCTTCGACAACCACCGTTTCGCTACACCTTGATTGCTCAAATCAAGCATCTGAGCGCCAATGTCAAGAAGCACGCGAATCGCCCGATACGGTTCAGTGGCCAGCATGTCCACAAACGCCGTTCCGGATAAGCTCTTCCCTGTATCGCTGTCGCGAGTACAAGTGTACTGGGAATTCTCCGGCTGAAGAAGGTATGTAAGAACCATGGCGTTCGTTCCAGCCTGATTAACGGGATCGACCTGTGAAATAGAAGTGGGGAGGAGATACTCGTTGTCCTTCGTCCCGCTGAATCCAGTGGTGACATGAGGTTTCCTTTCACCAAGATCCCAAGCGGACGTGGGCAGCTTGTCCGGGAATTGCTTCGCCGCCTTCGGGAAGACAACATCGGAAAGATAGAAGTCGATGACGGCGTGGCAGTAACGGAAAAGCGACACGATCCTGGCGTGCTGCTCGGCGTCATTGAGATTGATAGCACCCACTTCATTTAGACCCTCGCGCTCGCTGGCAGGGATGGCAGCGATCCACGTTTCGTACAAAACCGACGGATTACTGTCAAGGAACAGCTGGTGCAAACAAGCATCGATCCCAGCGGTCGTCAACCCAGTATAATAATAAGCCAGGCAGGTCAAGATGATGGCGATGTCTGGATGACCAAACTCGGCGCGAGGAGAGGGGACATCTTTGGCTCGGTATGGCACAGCTAAGAGCGTGCGTGACGGGTCAAGGCCATAATCGATTCTCCAACGCCTGTCGCGTAACACGTATGACAGGATGCCATGCCCCAACAAGCCACGAAGGATGAGGAACATGTTGAACAACGTTTCATTTCCAAAGTGCTGCTGCAGTAGAAGCTGCTTGTCCTCGACGTCGTGATCAGAACAAACGAAATGACGAATGTCTGATAAGACTTTCGCGCCAAGATGAGTCGTATTGAACGAGGGCAAAGAACCTTCCATGATGTCGTCCATAACATCCTCGATGAGTGCAGAAAGCAGGGAGTCGTCGTCAGTTGGGAACTTGAAGTGAGGAAAACTCCAAGCAGAGGCGGAGTGCACTTCGAGCTGGGTACCTGGACGACTGGCCGCTACGAGGATATGTCTGGATACGACTCGTAGCACGTCCTGGGTTACCTGCCAACGGTATGGTTGTCCTTCCACTGATGCTTGTGTCCCCATAGTATAGATGAGCTGGTAACGGGGATGCAGCAATTCGTCACATTCATCGAGGATGTCGCGAGAATGTTCGTGTTGAAATCGCTGGAAGCGCACGGCATCCAACATGATTCCTTCATCACATCCGGAGCCTGTGGATAGCATTTTGTCCACCGCTAACAGCTTCGCCGAGAGAATATGTTCGGGCTGCGACACGAGGATCCCACCGGCTCGCATACATTCCTCTGCCAAAAGGCGGATCTGGTGGAGTTGCGTCTGAGTGATCTTCATCTGGCGTGAGAAGGGAAGGTAGAAAATCCGTCGATTCGGAAGGAAGGACAACCGCTCAGTCATCAGTTGAAACATCTGCGGAGCGAGAGGTTTAAGAACAACCATCCGCACAAGCTTGTCACCGTTCGAGAGCGAAGCGGCGAGCATTGGTGCGATTACTGATGACTTGCCCTCGCCCATATTCAGTTGGAGACTTATACTTGACGTTGGCGAGAACATCTCACGCGCGACTGCGATTTGAATATCTCGCGCACGGAAGTTTCCCTCAATCTGAAAAACCAATAAATTCTCCAAGCTTTGAGACCCAACAATGAATCACTTACTTGAATGAGCGCCCAGTCCGGGTGTTCCAGGACAAGAGAGAGATCCAGAGGTTTACAATTCTCTACCTCTTTGTTCAACTCCACAAACTTATCAGCATCCAGAAATTCCTTCAACCTCGCGGCCTGTTGGTTTGGAGGAGGGTAGACGAGAACACACCAAGGGCGTTTTGCCACCTCTCTTCAGTGCCGGCCCACCTAGCCTTCGTCATCTGGAAGAGCCATGCGCGTGGGCCCAGGCTTGGCCATAGACCGCCACAATCCAAGATAACGTCCAACGTAGACCGGGGGCTAAGGACAGATGCAAGACCAACGGGAATCCTCGTATGCGTCATCACACTCAGAGTAGTACGGCACGATATGAGCCTTCAACTCTTGTGTGCTTGTGAGAAGGGTGCTTCCCGAGGTAGTCGCCCTGCGATGATGCTCTAAACTTGACTTGACGTTGTCTGCGTAGAGTCTGTGCAGCCGGCGACCGCTATCCCTAACACGATTTAATAGTTCGTGAAGGGCAATGACACTCGAAGACGTGCTTCCGTTGGTCTGGCTATCATTGGCGTCTAAAACCTTCGCGAGCGGCAATGCGCGATATTCTGCACTACACAAGTCGGGGACGTGGCGCACTTGAAGGAGACGAGGTAGACTGATGCCTTCGAAGGACAAGTGGGTCCCTCTTTTGGACTTGGAAAACAAACGAGGAGGGAGTCGGGGGTAAACGTTGGAGTGAGACGCGGGACCCAATCCTTGAAGAATGGAATCTACGCGCTTTGCATACTCATGAAGCTCGACATTGGATCGACACTTCTGGAACAGATCGCATGCATCGCTGAGGACCTCATCAAGGTTCAGATAGTCGGAGTACTCTCTGTCTCTCGGTGTTGAGATGCTTGTTAGCCAGCGCCCAGGGTTCCAGCGACCTTCGAGGTATGAAAGGAGCGCGCTGGAAAGAGATTCAATTTGACTGTCATAATGTCTTTGTTGACGAGATTCAAACTCCCAACCAGATTCCCGTGTTCGGCGTACAAGCCTGTCGGAGGGTGTAGTGGATAGCGAGCGGGTGTGGCACGTAAGGATTTCCGTGATTTGGGATCGAGACGGAGCCAAGCCTACGGTGAGATCATAAGATGTACGAGTAGAGAGAGCGGGGAACGTCAATCGTCGAGAGTGAGCCATGAATAAGACGAAGTAGGGAGTATATGAATGTCTTTGCCCGACGAATCCAATCGATGCTCATAGGCGAAAGCAGCCAAGCTGAACATCAGCGTAAATCGACGCTCATCGAGTGGCGAAGGTATAGCACATCTCTCAATGCACCACGAATACATATTCGACCAGGTGGAATAGAACTCTGGTGCTGATAACCAGCGAGAGTTGTAGGAGAAAGGATTTTGAGGCGTCGATCGCAGCTCAAGCTTCTGCCAACTCTCAAAGATTCCGTAGAGGCTTGTCGGAGATTGCCGGACGGGAAATCGTGGCGCGTTCAAAGCGGACGTCATCAGTGCCGTTGGGTACTGGCACGCTTCCTGTTCGCTTTTGACATCCATGACACGGCCAGAGTAAGACTCATCCCGGTAAGAGGGACTAATACAGGTGAGAAAGATGAGAAATGCGGACACCGAAGGAACACACCTTTGGAGGACGTCCTGTAGGTTAACTAGAGGATATAGATGCTCTCTTGCTGCTGCGCGTCGCGCCAGGATAGTGGGACTGGGGTCTCGGGTATTAAGAGGCACATTGTCATAGAAGAGATCATTGAGCTGCTTGCTGAAGTCTAGGATGCGTTGCGCGCCAAGCTCAAAACCGGTGATCTGTGAGCATGCCGGTCGTTCTGACCAATGAACAGTTTGCATAACTTTCATGCCCGCAGGATAAAATGTGTGCTGTGGAGTGAGAGCGTATATCTCCTTGAGCAGTCGCTTCTCGTTCCGACCGAGGTACTGGAATGAAATGCAGGAAGCGGAATTGAGCACATTCAACGCCTCCTCGGCGCCGGTGACACCAGTAAGTGGATCCGGGAGAGGATAACTCGTTAGGGCATGTAGGAGGACCTTGAATAGGTTTGACCGAAGTGTACTATTGCTAGCTAGTGTCCCAAGCTGCTCGTTGATAGCGTAGTCCGCGTAAGAGACTAATGATTGGTCTGAGGACGCTTCGGCGACAGAGACAGCGATGTGATGTTGAGTTGGTTTGTAAACAACGCTCCCGTACGGAACGAGGAGGCGTCGTTTGAAACAGGAACCTTTAGAGTCTTCGCGGAGGATGAGCTTCGATCTCAGTCCTATTAGTGTCCCAAGCGCAAATTCCTCGTCAACGATATACTTCGGATACGTGCAGCATCGAAGGCCAGGCCTGGATACTGCTTCTGTCTGAAAGTCAAGCTGTAGTCGAGGGAGCTGGATGTCGATCGTATTCTTAGATGCGCGCATGATGAAAAATGACGAGCTCTCGATCTCCCGAAGGCGCTGGTGTATCATCCGGAAAGAACGACTATCCGTTTCCAAGAGTCTACGCTCCTGGGCATCTTGCATGACCCGCTGAGGAAAATCAAGATGCCAGTTTCGGGAAGATGAAGTCCACAAAGACTCAAGAGGGCGTAGCTCAATCTGGCCGGATGAGAAATCTAGCCAATGAGTGCATGAAGCAACCAGCGGCGTAGGTAGATCTCCAACGAAGTATGTATGAGGAATATATTGTTGTCGAGTTCCCCGAGCACCAAAAGAAGATGAACGCGCTTCAACAACCAATTCGCGTTCGCGAAGCGCAAAGAAGACCTTTCAGACCAGTTAGCATGCCGTTGTAAAGGCCAAGATGCCACAGATTGACATACCTGGTTTCCTGATACGTTTACAACAGTCTTATAGTCAAATCCAGCTTCCCCAGCGGGAATGACACGGAGAACAACCTAACAAGAAGCACGGGTGAGTACGACGAGACAGCGATGAAAAGCAAATACTAACGTTACCAAAGACACGACGGTAGGTTGGGTGTTCCGTGATGTTGCTCGGAAGGTTGCCTATAGGCTTTCCGTCCACCAAAAGGGTCCCATCGAGAAGGTTGATCTGCACATATTGCGACGTATTTGTTCGACACATCAGCCAGCGATCGTTCGGGGATGGCATGACTTCCCAGGACGTCCCAGATTCATAAGCCGCCCACACGCGTTGCACAGCGCGATCTAAACCACTCGAATCCGTCTTGAGGATAGTCGACAGACGCGACTGGAGGGCATGGAGCATCCGCTCCACGCGGTCCAATAAGATCCGGGATGGAGACGACGATGACCTGTCTCGTTGCGCTTCTCTGTTATCTTTCAGAACCATAGCGCAGTGAACGAGGATGGCCAAATTCTCAACATCGAGGTTAGGATTGTCAATGTCGAAAGTAAGCGCGCAAGTCGCTGCCACTTCTCGGATGTTGCCTTTCGCGGAGTTTACATGCTCTTGAGGTGTCTTCTCAAGATCGCTGAGCATGCTCTGGAGCCAACGGTATGTGATCTGCCGAGCCTTCGAGAGGATGATGAAGGCGTCATGACAGTGTATGTCAGTCGGCGCAAAGGAAGACACCATCCGCGTGACAACAACAACGACGGTCTTCACGGAAACAACCTCCTGCCAGTTGTCTCTATACGAGTCCAAGAGGCTGACCATCGCGGAGAAGATGGCATGCCGGAACGAAGAAGACTGCAACTCCACATGCCACAACGCGTCACCACCAATGGCAGACAGTGGCCCGTGATGCTGCACGGTCTGCGAAATGAGGGTATGAACCGCTTGCGACCGGAAGGAAAGAGACCGCGAAGCGAAATCTCTAGCCACGTTCACCCACTGGACAAGACTGCCAGCCCGAAGACACCCAAAAGCTATGAACTCGTGCAAACTCATGTCGCGATGACATTCATGCTGTCTCGCTAGTACCGCATTCTCTGTGTGGGTCGTATCATCTACGGCCCATTGCAGGTTGAGATAGGAGGCGTGATCGCGGGGGAGCTGAAGGGTGCATCGCGCGGAGACGTCAGCCTCGTGAGGGCTCTTATTCTCGCTGATGAGAAGACCACGTTTCTCGTCGTAGAGCTTCCAGTTGAGAGCATGTGGCAAACACACATCCGAGGGCGTAGAAGGAATGCGTTTGGGATTGTAGTGGGTCCGTAGCCATGATTTCGTGGTAGACGCGAGCGTGATGCGATTGGAGACGCCATCATAAGATATATGCGTCTTCATGTACGAGACGAGCTCATCATTGACAGACGACTTATCGTCTTCGCGCTGCGTAAACGTGTCTCGAAGGATGAAGTACGTGACTTCCCGCCAGTGAAGGAACGGCGCCGGACAGTACAGCTCGAAAAGCACAGTTTGAAGGTCGAGCTCAGCGGAGGGGAGAGGCCACTCGTGAATGTCAATTCTCATGCCATCCATGAATCGCTACCAAGGCTTTAGCAAAATGGAATACGAATGAGGAAAGGCCAAACCTTAATAGCACATTTGTGGCAACACCTATGTCTGTATCCACAGTCCTCATGATGTACCGCACCATCGTACTTCCTCTGTCGTTCAGCATACAGGCGGTTCTTTTCATCAAGCTCTTCTTCCTTCTTGTGTTTCTGACGTTGCGCCTGCGCCTCTATTTCTGTTCGTCGGGCTCTTAACTGAAGAGTCTGGTCATAATAACGAACAGCAAAAGAAGAATACGAGGGTTCACTGAACACCGACGGTGCAGTGGTACGGTTCCATCGACCGCTGAGGTAAAGATGAAGAGCGTTCACGCGTGCCAGCTCTTTCGGTCGACGTAGTAATAGCGATTCAAGAAGTGTTAAAGGCACCTCTGGCGGATAGTCGGCCAGAAGGGGAAATTGGAAGATTACAATGCGGTCTAAAGCGGCCCAGAGGTCGAGGATGGTAAGGACCATGAGAGACTGCTGCTCAGGGTTCTTCCTGTAACGCCCGTCCGCCACCGCGGTGTAGTCCTTGATCAACATCTGGAGAGCGGAAGGGGCCGAAGGATTCGTTTGCTGATTGTCCGTCCAAGTCGACAACGAGTCACGGACCATGTCCTCAAAATCTGCAAGGTTGATGTATGCGTCATCACTCGTGATGAAGCCGCGCAGTCCATTGTTCATGATAACATCGTCTATGGTGCGGGAGCGGAGCGAGGCGAGTGGTTGGGCTGGTGGAAGGAGGAGGTAGACATCTGAGGGGTCTCTGTCAGCGCACGCTGAATATACGCAGACGAGTGTCCGAGCTTGAGATGGGTGTCGGCGGTCAGATCCATGGTCTGTGGCGCCCAGACTGACTTGTACGTAGGTACATCCGCAGCCTGTATGGCAATCCAGCGGCGCGACAGCTCGTCTTTAATAGCAGTGCACGCAACCTTCGTCTTTTTCAAAGACAAAAGAGGGCACCTCTTTTTCCAGACTATCCAGTTTGCTGGCACGACGAGCGAGTTTTTTGCGGATGTTATCCAGGGTGGAGCAATCGAGCTCAAGGGCGGAATCTTTGACGAGTCGGAGGGCGATATCAGCCATTGCATACAAGATGAAGGCTTTGTACTCCCACAGATGCTCCAGCGTCGTCTGTACAGCCACACGGATGACCAGCCAGAGAGACGAACGCCTCCACGGCGCGAGCTCATTGTCCCAGAGCACGTCGTCAGCGATGCGCTTCTGAACGCGGTGCGCAGCATCGACAATCGGATTTCTCTCTCCGCCCAATGCAGCCAAAACGGAAAGAAGCAGGTCGCTGATATAGCGCGGATGCGCCGTATCGCGACGCTCGACCGGCGAGGAACCCGCCTTCCGAGTATGAGGTGCTGATCCAGGTAGCTCATCGCAATTCATCTGGGCAATGAAAGAGGCTAGCTCTCTTTGAAAGGCGACTGTATCGAAGATGTCTCTAGGGAACGAGGTGGATGGTCCGGGGAATGTCCAAACAAGTTTATTCTCGCAGGCCATGACTGTCGCATTGGGAGCGCTGGCTTCGAAGACCTCACAATTAACGAGGCGCTCTTCCACTCGGAAAACAAGTCCTGCATTTTGCTTCCGCACAAGGAGTGCCATCGTATCTGTACTGAGTGTCAGGAAAGGGCAGAATAACATGACTTCCGACTTTACCTCCCGGGTGCTGCATCTCTGCGAATCTATCGATGATACACGCGGCTGTGTAGTCGCTGGAACCATGAACCTTGGCAATCCCTCGCAACATCTTGACGATTGCTGGCCAATCGGCGGAGGGGTATTTCCTTCAGTCGCTTGGAAGGCGGCTGTGCTGTAGTGTGTCGCGCACTCGGCGATGAGTGCAGCGAGGGCGTGATCCTTGGAGTAGTCCCCATCACTCTGTTCGTCCATTTGCGGTAGCTTCAAAGGCATGAAGACATGGTTGACGATGTATTCCGCATTGTCCATGTTTACGACGGACGGGTGGTAATGAAAGGAGGAATGAAAAGCTGAGTAGACGCCCAAGATGGGAGCGGATAAGTAGACGCCTGGCACACGTTCAGTAGACGTCCATTTACGATGGGAAGTACGGCACACCTTTACTGAAAGCGGTAGGGCGCCTATTCACGGACTTCTATCGTGCGGCGTGTTGAAACTATCTACACCCGGAATGCAGTTGTCGAGCATGCTTCGCGGTCTGCTCGCCGCGCAGTCCATTAAGAGTAAGCGGATGATGAAGAACTTGAAGAAGGCGCGATGTAAGATTGATACCGAGCCTCGAGGCGTGGACACGACTTGAAAAATCGATTCAGTTTCCATAACTGATAGTATCCGCGTGTAAATTTGCCGGCAAATCCATGAATGTGGCGTAAATAGAAAGAGCCTATTGTTCAGGCAACTTTGGGAGACCCGAATACACACGTCAATCACCAGTTAACTGAGTCGTCCACTAAAGTGGCGCAGGCGGCCTCGGATTGCAGATACTTTGTTTGGCAGCGGTAAGACGGGTGTGGTAGTCCTCATTGAAGAGCCTAGGACGTGGGTGTGAGTTATAGGTGAAAGTCCCGGATGCGTGTCAAAGCGCGGGTTCAAATCCGGCAATCACCGTCTGGGGGTTTTCATCCTTCGGGGTTGAGTCCTCCCAAGTCAATATCCAGGGCTTAGTACTTGGACCTTAAAGCGGCCTGTCTAATTCTCACCAAGTGAGCGTCGGGCAGTCCTATGCTTCTACAAAAAAGAACAGAGGAATCGGAGCTGACTAAGTAGTCCTTCGGTCGAGCGCGCCTCTTGTACAGTGACCAGGAGGCGCACACTGGGCTGCTACGCATGTCCCGAGATGCGGGAATACACCGACGTGGTCCACTCACTTCTATTATTTACTTGACCGCAATCAAGCTGCACCAAACGTACTTGCCTACACATTCCCACCCAATTAAATCACAATGACATCTCCAAGTTAACATTCAACACCCACACAATAAGTAAAAGTAGATACGCTAGTAGATAAACCCAGAAGAAGTATGCATAGAAGATAAGAATCATAAACAAGAAGGTCAAGAAAGGGATAGGCAGTTGACAGCGTGAATGGAAGCGGCCAGCGCCTATGATAAATAGACGGTTAGTGTTAAGCATAAGGGTTATCGGACCCCGTTCGTTCTTAGTGGTGTTACACCATCAAAGACCTCCTCCGTCCGGCTTTCAAAGCCAGCCTCTCCTTCTCCCTTTCCTCCGCCTCTTTCTTAGCCTGTCGCAAAGCAGCACTCTTATTTGTGCGAGGTGCAATACTTGGGGGTTTAGCAATACTGTTTGGCTTCTTGATCTCCCTTTCGGCTTCCGTGCTTGTGACCGAAGCTGGCGACGCGAGGCTAGAGGCCGTAGACGTCGTAGAGGGGAATGCATTGTGCAGAGAGGGTCTTGTAGGCTGAGTGGATGACGGGCGTCGCATGGATTGTACAGAAGACGGACGTGACTGCGACGGATTGGAAACGGAGGACGAGTTGGTTGGTGCGTGGACTGTTAACAATTAGCCATGACCAGAGTGAATAATTTGCAAGAACGTACACATAAAGCTTGTCGGAGGTGCTTTGGGCTGTGTCCTCAGGGTTGCTGAACGGTTCAATCTAGGCGCGATGGATGGCGGAGCAATCGCGACGCTGGAAGCGCGTCTGTGCAGCTCGGGTGGCGGAGCACCCTTTGGCGTCGCGCCATTCGTCTTGGTTCCATTTGTCTTTGGTGGGGGAGCAGGCTTGGGCGCAGGCTTCGGGAGTTCAATTCCGAGACGCAGGGCAGCTGCCTTTGTGAGTCTGGGAGCAAACTTGGGCGCAGTGGTGCTCGCGACTTGAATGCTTTCGCGTCTCTTGTGTCCCGGTACACCATCAAACGTCTCCTGCAGGCGCTCTTTGGTAAGTGATTCACGCGGCTTTCCGACTGGTTTGTGGTAAGTCGGCTTGTTGGCAAGGGGATTGGACGAATTGGCTGGATTGGTGGATAGGCGGAGAGATGCAGCACGGGTGGTACGGGGAACAATGTCTGGGGAATGGGTGGTCGTGGGCAGAGGGCGCGCCTTGAAGTAAGGGTTGAGACCGGAGGACGACCCGCGCAGAGACGACGAAGGTGACTTGAGCGAAGACGACGATTGCGAGAGGGCCCCCGCGCTCCCTGGTGACAATAACTCCTCTTCGCCACCGAATTCCTCCTGGAAAATCGGCGAGCTCGCAAAAAGCGCTGAGATCTGGGCTGCCGCCATTTCTTCGTCAGGCGACAGCACAACGCCTTCGACTTGGACGACTGGTTCCGCGCTCTGCAAAACATAGACCCATACTTTGTCAGAGGTCATCTGCTCGATGGGCGCATTGGGGAATAGTTCCGAAAGGTATGGCGACGCCTCCAGGTGCATGGCCCGCTCCTTGATGATTTCTACCGACGACGAAGTGAGCACGGACTCTATCGAGAGCCGCTGCTCCAGATGGGATGGCAGGATCACAGCGAGCGTCCACATCTTGCGGCCAGCGATGAGGGTAGTATGTCGTGTCAACCGTGGTGTAAAAAGTCGAATATAGACAGTCGCAGAGAAGAATTAACTCCTCTTTGATTAGTTGTAGAAACGAAGGTGAATTGGACAAGAGAAGCAAGCCGACGAGTTAAAGGGTGTAGGTTAACTTTAAGAGGGTTGTTGCGGATCCTAATCTTCTTGTTTGGTCTTGATTGCGAAACACTTTGGCCTCCTCCTCGTTTGGTCGTTAGGTCTACCAAGTCCTAATACCGCGTGGCCCTTTCAATACTTGTGCATGCTTTCTCAGAGTCCTGGCCCAGGACTCGCGATCGGCG
Organism: Hymenopellis radicata; assembly: GCA_015501595.1. Taxonomy (NCBI): domain Eukaryota; kingdom Fungi; phylum Basidiomycota; class Agaricomycetes; order Agaricales; family Physalacriaceae; genus Hymenopellis; species Hymenopellis radicata. Next base: position 13,075 of record JADNRX010000505.1, on the reverse strand, counting down.
GTTGCTGCACGGATTGTTGTACCTCGTGAGGCCCTAGGAATCATTGGTGACGGCTGTGAAACTAGTACCGACTAGTTTCGGGAGATTTCATATTCTGATTCAATGTATGGTAAGGTGAACGGAGTTGCGCTGGAGGCAGTGGACAGTGAAGTACATGCAATAATATTAAGAGCAATGTTAGTATTTAGCGCATGTGTAACGACGTCTAGGTTATTCTTCAAGAACCGATTCAGGATCAGTCGCCACTCAACTCAGAGATGGATGCCATGAAATACTAGTACTACGTGATGCATGATAAACCCTGGACCACAGGCTATAAGTTGATCAAGGTGGGTGAAAGAAAACCCTTTTGATTGGGAATGGCAAAATGCGCCACATTTCCATCATGTTAGGGCTTAATGAACTCGAATCAAGGAATATCCTGCCACACTGCTATCAGGTTCAGGAATATTGTGCACAGCAGTCAGCACTGAGTTCTGAGCACCAGCTAGCAGCAGCCAGCTACATATTCGAATTTAAATATCAATCTTGCTTCTTGATTCTTGAAATTTTGAATTTTCAGCACGGTGGCCTAGGGTGGTGAAGTAAACCCTTGGTTTTGATACACCTCGGGTTTACTGTGGTTACTAACGGTATTGATACGGTATTGAAACTGTCGGGGGTCGGGAGGTAGGTTTCGGTACCGACACGTGATCACTTCACGTGACGGCGCGCTGGCGCTCAGAGAAGCTGAGAGTGGCGGGATGAGGGCAGCGAGCCGCTGCGCCACATCACGTGCTCAAAACACGTGCTGGTATCGAAACCGTTAGTACGGTTTCGATTCGGAGGCCTCACGGGGGGTCGGTATCAATACTGTTATTAACACCCCCCGGAGGTTTACTGCGCCACCCTAGCACGGTCACGGTGCCGGGTGCCAGCAGTAGGGTGGTGAAGTAAACCCTAGGTTTTGATACACCTTAGGTTTACTGCAGTTAGTAACAGTATTGATACGGTATTGAAACCTCGGGCAAGGTATCAGTACAGTTTTGATACCGACACGTGATCATTTCACGTGACGGCGCACTGGCGCTTAGATTGGTGGGACAAGGGCGGGATGGGGGTGGCAAGCCGCTGCGCCACATCACGTGTCCAAAACACGTGCCGGTATCGAAACCGTTACTAACGGTATCGAAACTAGGGCCTCCCGGGGGGTCGGTATCAATACCGTTACTAACACCCCCCGGAGGTTTACTGCGCCACCCTAGCCAGCAGCCACGAACAAGGACCTTAGGACCAAAAAGAAGGGAACAAATTCGTCATGACAACTGTGAGACTCGAACTCACGCTCTTTCGAACTAGATAGGACAGTGTGCGGCCTGATTCTAGCGCCTTAACCACTCGGCCAAGTTGCCATACTTGACTTCTTATTATACAAATAGCATATTTGTATAATTACGCCACAAGTTGCTCGTGAAGGGGCCATCTTTCAGACAGCGCTACAAGTGTGCTAGGGCCATTTGCGTGGATACCTCTAAATCCCTGACCAGCTCATCGACGAGTCCCAGCACCTACGAACTCATTAAACTACATAAGTAGTATGGCCACGACAAGACTCACATCTTTAGCACACCCAAAGGAAAGAGTGAACCCACTGCCGCCGTGTCCATAGCAGTGAATGATTCTGTTGTCGTACTTCCTTGTCTCCCTCTCTACTCGAACATTCGCGCTGCGGCAGGGCCTCAAGCCTTGTACGAGCGGGGTGTCTGGATCGTACTCGGCATTCTCTAATCCTGGCACAAAGTTGTTGCACCGCGCGCGCATACGCTGGATCTCGAGACTGTCAAGCGCGAGATCAAGGGTATACTCATGTGGTTGGACGAGTCCTTGAAGCGAGTCAGCCTGGTACCAAAGCAAACGTCGTACATACCTCCAAGAATGAGAATATTGTCATTACGGGGAACAATGAAAACAATGTCTTCATCGTCTCCTCGCGTGTTGTCGTGGGTGACGACAAGCGCCTCTGTGACTTTGGGGAATTTCCTGCCGTCGTTGACGACGCGGACAAGCGCGCCGCGAAGCGAATAAACAGTCTTGTCGCTAGCGATATCATAGGAACCCAGACCGGTGGCGTTGACGATGATGTCCGCGTTATACTCAGAAAGGAGTTTGTCCTCCTGAAAAAGTAGATCGCCTTCGACTTTGCGAGTGCGCAAGTCGGCACCCTTGCAGGTCACAACAAATTGGAGCCAGCGCATGTACACGTCGGTGTCGATCATTGGGGAGATGTGCTGGTACGAGTCGACGATGCCGGCTTTCTTGTTCACCTGGTGGCGGTGAATGAGGGTTGGGTCGCGCTTGACGCCTTTGATCTGTAAACAACGCTGATAAAGAGCATTTCGAAGAGAATGCGTAGAAATTTGATTACCTCAGACGACATCTCTTGAAGTTCGTTCCATTTCTCTAATTGACCCTCGTCGGCCATGTCCTCCAGCTTTTCGACGAAGAAAAAGTTGGACATGCCCATGCGCACACCATGGTCCAGCGTATCGGACGGCATCCATCCCTGTAGCTTGTCAAAGATACGATACGAGGTCATGCACCAGTTCTTCGACTTTTCGAGCGAGATGACCTAAAGATCATAGTCTGAGTATCAGAGCATCATCATTCAAATGATGAACATGCATCGGTATGCTTTCCGCAAACTGCGGGAGGCCACTCCCATCTGTGAAGTTATTTAGAACGCGTGACTACTACTGATGAAACAACACATACAGAGCACCAGCGATTTGCGACGTGATGCGGTCGGTCGGATGTGCCCAACGATCAGAGACAATTGTAACTTTGTATCCAGCATCTAACAGCGCCCAAGCGGTCTAAGTATCGTCAGACATTGTCAAAGAACACGGAGAGAGGCACGACAGTGAAGCCAGTAACGCCACCACCGAAGATCAGGACGCGTCGGTCCTTAAGAGCTGCAGGAGACTGGCCTTGCTCGAGAACGAGGTCATTGCTAGTGTGCGTGAGGTGGAAGTTGGGAATATAGGTAGAAGTCATGCTGTTCCAGAGACTGCTGAAAAAAAGTGCTGGCTCTTGAACCTTTTATACTACGCCCCGGAAACTCTCAAGGTCATCCGGCAAATTGAGCAGTTCCAGACAATACATGAAACACAACTAAGGTGGCCACGTCGAAGCCCAACTAGTATAGAGACCGGCAGAAAGGGATGGTCTGACGTGAAGAGTCATTCAGCCATCATGGAATGATTGAATTGCTTCATCCACTGCCATGTCGTGCCAAACTGATGTAGGCATATGGGTGCAGTAAGAAAACCCGTAGCGACCTAAATAAACCGTGACTTTATGGACGATGAGCATTTTCAAAGCGTGATACTGTACATGACGGTGGCACCTCGGTGATTCCTACATTTCCATGAGGTCGAAGGCTTTCAAAAGCCATGAATTTGAGACCTGTCCCAGAAGGTCAAACGTCAAAAGCGTTCCCGCTGATGGTGGAATGGACTGGTGATCGTTTAATGGTCCGCCATTGGATGGCGTGTAGCAGAAGCCAGCCGAATATCCTGTTTCTTCTCATGCGCGCCAGGAAACCAATACATATCATCTTGACACCGGCGTACCCTTGGGGCCATATTTAATAGCAGTGTCCGATAATTTAAGCTAGGGTCGTGTAATAAAGTAGATTGAACACTGTAGCCTGGAAGCTGAAAACTACATTGAAGTAAATTTGGAGAAACCCCAAGTTTGGGACGTGAACTCACAACCCTAGTCCAAATCCCTTTTGCCAGCGTCTTGGGTGGAGGTGTTCGCCACACGGTGACCAAGTTGTCCTCTGACGGTAATGGCCCCACGTTTACTCTCGCCTCGACAAACGTTTGGCCATCAGATCCAATAATGCATGGCTGTGAAAGAATTCGCCGTGCTTGGGCCGTATAGTGCGGTATCACTCGTCGGTATATATCGCAAGTCTGTATCATGCCTGTTCCGTGGACCGTCTGAGTGTTCCAGGAACATAAGTGTATATGTGGGCAGTCGCCGTCGAAAGATACTTGTTCTACCTAGTCTGTAAGTAATTTTAACGACGCATAGCGTAAATTACAATAAGGGCTTGCCTGAGTACACGCGGGTGAAGCAGCATGCGGTTCGAGCGAACTGAACCTCTCGGGTGACAACCCGAATGAATGCTGGGTCAAGCGCTAAACGGCGAGTCCCTTCCGTTGGCACATTCGTAATGCCGAAGTAACAGAAATTCAATGACAGAGTCGCAGTGTTCATTGAGTACATCTAAATCATCGCCAACGTCGGGTTCAAAACATTTATAACGTGATGGGATATTTGGAGGCCAGTAAGACCGAGGGTTTCGAGATGGATAGAACGCAAGCAAGAGGATGAAAGAGAAATGCGAAAACGCGTCGTGGTCGGGAGTCACACCGCGGACTGCCGCCACGTGATTGATTCTCCACCTCCCATCATGGTCAACGACCAGTCGCTTGAGGCGTTGGCCAACCTCCTCAATCTTATATCAGAGAATCCCTTTGACCTCTCTCTTCATGCCCAACATATTCGACTCGCGCAGTCGCTGCCAGGAATGGAAGCGGAAGCGCAATCTGCAATGGAAATGTTTACAGGTTTCTACGCCGCCAACGAGGACGTCTGGACCCAGTTGATCAAGTTTAAAAAGGAATCAGCAGACCTGAACACGGAAGAAGGTGTTAATGAGGTGCTGGCGCTGTATGAGCAGGCAGAGAATGACTACTTGTGTGCGTCTATGAATTCACCTGATACTTCCTTGGACTAAATGAATGTATACAGCCATTCCTATACTCAAGAGTCACGTCGAATTTCTTTTGGATGGATACAATAAGTACGCCAGCGGGGAAGAGACTAAACCCGACGATTTGGCGGAAGTATTCACAGCTGAATGGGTGCGCGCCACATTACCGGTCGTTACAAAGAAGAGCACCCTTCATTGGACAAGGGTCTGTTGTCAGTGTCATCCACATCTTTTGGTCTAACGCATATATTGGACAGAGCCACGAAGTTTGGGATTTGCAGCGGGATTGGGCAATGGAGCAACTTGAAGGCAGTTCAGGGCCAGAGAAGTAGCATTCATCGTCATTTCTACGAAAGCGCTGCTCATTGTATTTCAAGGGCAGAGCTCGTGGACTGGATAACTGAGATGCTCGTAGAAAGGCTGAAGCAACCCCATTCAAGTGAATGAATCTTCGTACCCGAGAGGGCTTAACTCACCCATTGCATAGATTCCGATGACACCTCCGTGACATACTCCTCATTCACGACCGCCAACAAGCCGGAAGCCGACTACATGAAACTTCTCCAAAACGTGTCTCAAGACAAGTCAAGAGCAGTCAAGGCTTTTGATCGTCGCTTTGCAATGGAAAACACACTGGTGCGTGTAGGGTTAGGGTTATTTTCCACTGTCGCTGAATTGTGCAACATAGAAACAATCTGGGTTTTCTCTCGAAGCATATTCCAATTACATCTCTTGGGAAAGTCGATCGAAATTTCCAGATCTTTTCGCGATTACTGGCCTACATGAACGCGCGATAGCGGAAGCTGCCAAGGTCAGATTCGAGGGCCAGGCTGGCGCAGAGACTTACTTGCGTGCATTCTGGATCTCGTACAGTGATGCTGTGGTATGTTTCGTAATTCCATACTTTCGCATCAAACTGACTCGATTCAGAGGACGCTAAGTCAGGGTGCGATTCAACTGGAGCTTGAGGTCTTGCAGAGAGCTATACGAAGTGTACCTGGCTCAGGCGAGATTTGGGCGAGGTACATTCGACTGCTTGTATGTCCTTCTTTTGACCGGAGACCATTGCTGATAGCTTCTCTGTTTTCTGGAATAGGAACGCTCCCCTGGGGATGATACCGCTGATTCTATAGCCGGTGCGACTACCCAGTTCCTGCTTTTCGCTTTACTCATGATGTTACAGCATTGTATGACACTGCCATGAATACGACTGTGGAGGTTGAGCAGATCATCCCTCTTGTTCTCGCTCGTGCTGGGTTTGAAAAGCGTTTACTTGAGACTGGGGAAGGCGGTAAGTAGCGTTGGTTCCGTATGATATGCCAGGACTAATCGCATATCTGGTAGATGCTGATTCATTTGCTACTCTGCTCGAGGTGATGGAAACTGGCATGAAGGCAGTACGAAAAGGCAAGTCACTTTTCCCGTCCAGTGACCGTCGGTCTCATCAGTTAATGCTAGATGCGACTGGCGATCAGTGGTTTAGGCTCGAGAAATACCTGGCGGAAATAGTATGGTCAACGTCTGGGGTATTTCTTCCTCGCTGACTATCATGTAGTATCGATCCGCTGGCCTTATGGATAACGCCATAGGCGTGTGGGAAGCGGCTACGAAACATTATAAGAACAGTTATTCGGCATGGACACAGTATACTGACGCGCTGATGTACGTGTATTTCCGTCTTGGCACTGAACGGTGCTTAATAATCTACAGGAAGGGCGAGCGGACGGAGGAGGCTCGCAAAGTTTTTCAGGATAATCATCGAAAGAACTTTGACTGGCCCGAGGGTGTATGGGATGCATGGATTGCTTTCGAACATCTATATGGCACAGTAAACGAGATAAACGATGCCATTGACACGGTCGAGAAAGCGCGGTCGCAGTTGAACGCCAGACGGGCGAAGGTCAGTGAATATATCTTGCCGTCGGTTTCGGCTTACAAAATGTATAGGAAGCTGCGAAAACACAATATCAGTACGACCAAGCTGCTGCAGAACAACAGGCGTCTACTCTTCCAGTCGCGGATGTTCCAATTCCGCCCTCGGACGCGATGGACGTCGATCAACAGGCATCCGCCAGTGCGGAGCGGGGGACTAAACGTCGGGCTGATGATGCCGACGATGAAGACAGTGCATCAAAGAGACAGAAGGTCAAAAACGATGAACCTCTGAAACGGTCAGGCTTAATCATGATTTTGACGCGGTTGGTTGACGAAGTTGAAGGGATCGGGAAAACTGCACCGTCTTCGTTGCGGATATGCCGCGGAACGTTTCTGAGAGTGATCTTCGTGCACTGTTCAAAGACGTGAGTGCGTTGGCAGTCTCCAGAACACATGTTGATTGTAAACTTCTCAGTGTGGAAAAATCAGAGAAGTCAGGATTACTGCATTTCAGGACGGCTTCGTGGCTACGGTAGAGTTTATGGAGCGTGTACGTTTCATCCACTCCGTTTTTATGCAGTGCTTCAGTCTGATGTCTGCATTACAGGACAGCGTCCCACAGGCCCTCACAAAGGACAAGAAACGTATTCATGAGCAGGAGATCGCAGTTCACTTGGCATGGTCGTCTACGTTATACGTAACGAATTTCCCCGAACATGCTGACGACTCTTACATCCGGAACTTGTTCAATAAGGTGTGGCGTATTTTATTTTTGTCCAACTTTTTCCTCAACCTTCGTTATCAGTATGGTACGATCTTTGATGTGCGCTGGCCGAGCAAGAAGTTCAAGAATAGCCGGCGGTTTTGTTACGTTCAATATACGTCTCCGGTAAGCGGTTTTCGCCACGTTCCGTGAGTCTGTCACTTACTTAGATGTTACCCATCAGGGATCGGCCCAACAGGCATTGGAACTTCATGAGAAAGAGCTTGAAGCCGGGTTCCCTCTGAGCGTATTGATATCAAATCCAGAACGCAAGAAAGGTCGCACAGATCAAGATGCTGACCAACGTGAGATATACGTCGCTGGTCTACCCAAGACCACGACCAGTGACGATCTGCGCAAAATATTCAAAGAGGTATGATGTCTCGTTTCAAGGCACCTTGAAACTAACGTCCTGTACAAGTATGGTACCGTCAAAGACGTTAGGCTGGGCGCCGACAAGGACGGGCGATGTAAGGGGTTCGCGTTTGTTGAATTCGACACTCCGGTAAGCGCCGCAAGCCCTCGATACGAGGAAGGATCTCATCTCTGCTTCAGGAAAGTGCTTCTTCTGCGCTTCAAGCCAACAACTCCGAGTTCAAAACGCGCCGGCTTGCTGTCACGATATCTGACCCTCGCGCCAAAAGAGCACGGTAAGGATATCTGTCACATGGTCTGTGTATATGTGTTCAAGCGCCCTGTATAACCTAGCAATGCCCCCGACACTGGGTTTGGCGAACGCGCAGACACGCGCAACCGGTCCGTGCGAATCAAGAATCTTCCGCCAAATACCGAGTCGCAGGAGGGTTTGCTGCAACAGGCCCTTGAAAAGATCGCGAAGGTCAAACGAGTGGAGATCATTGGTGATACACGTGAGGCGCTCGTGGAAATGGCCAATGCTGCTGTAAGTTCGACCATTGCTTTCTCAACTGTATGGTAACGGACATAATACAGGAGGCTGGCAAGCTCCTGCTAAACACGGAGCCATTAATGTTCGGCGGGAATACGTTGAAAGTCCTTGAAGAGACGGCTCTTCCTGGCCCGGCGGCATCCACGTCCCGAGAAACCAAGTTTGTGCCCCGAACTGCAGCATCCAAGCCGCGAGCAGGTTTAGGGCAGAAGAAACGATTGGGCATCGGTGCTTCATCTTCTGCGGGCAGTAAACCCAGTCAGTCCAAGGCACCTGCCGGCGCCAAGGGGCAAAACGATTTTCGAAGCATGCTAGGATGAACAAACGGAAGTTGCAAGGGGAATGAACATAAGTAGCAGTCGAGAAGGTTGTTTTTGGTATATTTGGTATACAGCGTAAGAACGAACCAGCGTCTAAGTTTTAGTTATACTTGTTGTACCTACTCAGTTAGAACAATTCTACCGAGTCGAAGACCACATTGGGACTTAGGAAGGAGTCACCAGAGCTACCGCTAATTATGGTGATGGAAATGGTATTCTCAGACGCCGTCAGGGTACCATCAGGAATCGTGTAATCGTCTGGGAAGAGTGTTAATCTCGGTCTGCGTGTCAAAAGAGCGACACTCACAAACTTGGTTTAGACCGCGCCACGTTCCACGCGTGACGCTATAGCAGCAATCAGAAAACAATTCAATGTGAGAAATGGACCATGATGCTCTCACCCGCGAGAATCCACGGCAGTGGGTGCTAGGGTGGAATAAGCAATGGCAGCGGGCCGCGGGAGAGGCCGGGCGTACCAGACGGAGCATCTGACGTCCAGCCATTGACCGCAACTCGCGGTCGTCCGCCCGCGAATGCAGATGTCGTCCGGATACGCAATGTCCGCGCGCCTAATGGATGATGACCTCAGCGTCGAGGACGAGCGTAAGTTTAAGTACCTATCTCCGAAGAGGAACTTGCAGTCCACAGTATCGTCGTCGGATCATTGACCTAGTAATGAATTCTTCAGACATCCTACCACCTCGTGTCCCTCCGACTGAGGACTCACGTCTTTGAATTGCGCCATAGGAAAGGCCGCATCTGCACTGGATCCGACCGTGAACGTCACTGGGCCCCAAGCGTGCATCCTGTCATCAGAACTTGCGAATTGAAAAAATCGCTCGCTCAGTCCACGTGTGGCGGCAGCAGTATAGAGGAGAAGGAGGACGCTCACGGATGCATCGATTCAATAAGGTCCGCGTTGAGGAACTACCAGATGGGTCAGCGCTCGACGGTCACGGTGTGCATGGAATGCTTACGCCGGATGGGGTACCATCTACGGTCCCGATACTCCAGATCGTAGAGTCAGGTGTGTCGAGCGAGGACGTCAATGCAAGGCTCGCAGTGCCCCCTTCGCTGACGGTCACGCTCCCCGTGCCCGCCTCGAGCTCTCCCTGATAGAGCGTAGCCGTATACGTACCCGGCTTCATCGAGTCCCTGCTAAAGGATCCGCTATACCACGCGATGACAGTGAGTGGGCACTGGCACATAAGTATCACGAGGACGTTTACCCAGATGCGGAAGCCCAGTACTGGGCATCATCGTTCTGCGAGATTCGGTATCAGGATTCAAGTGGAGTGGGGGGACGCGCGCACTGACTGACCTTGAAGCCAATGGTGACGTCTTCTCCGTCGAGCGTGCCCGAATAGGTTCCAGAGACCGAGCCGCGATCAGAAGCAGGGACATAGCCCTCGAGCCCGAGGTCGGCCATGAAGCTAGTGTCCAAGTCCCCAGATGGCGCGCTGCCGGTCGTGACAGCTAGGGCGTAGCTGGGAAGATGTTAGAACGTTACACGATGAATGACATTGCACCATTCTGATCTTACGGGCCAAAGAAGCCAGTACGGTACGTTTCCGTCTGCTCGTGATTCGAGTTCATGTAGAAATAGATTTCCTGCTGTGCGCTCCCCTGGTTGTCGATGTCTGTGCTGCACGTTAGACTTGCTTACATCAACCGAACAAGAGTGCTCACCGCGGAAGAAAGGCCCCCAGACGAAGTCTCATAGCCGACGCCAGGAATGATGATGTACGCGCCCACGCCATCTCCAGTAACACCGTGGACTTGGTCTTCGATGAAACGCACCTATTGAAACGGCCGTCAGACAGACGTGTCGCGTGCAATACACGAGACGCACGCTAGAATAGAACTTGGACCGGGTCTGCCCATCAACGAGGAACACATCAGAGCCCTCTACGACAGCGCCACCCTCCACCTCGGACGCAGTAACGCCGTTCGGGAGCGCGTCCTTGTTCAGCCGCGCGATAAAGCGGAGCTCTCCCACCTCTGGCTCTGCAGACGCGTGTGTCCCGATATAAATCGTGTTTTCGCCAGATCGAATGATATAGTAGTGAGTCTAATTAACAGCATTTAGCAACCAAAGGATGCGCACAGCAGCCAGCCAGCTTACGATAGTATCGGTTGAAATGGTAACGACGCCAATGTCGTTGTCAACCGTCGACGAAACAGTAGCCGACCCCAGTCCAGAGCTGAGCTGTGTAAACTTTGACGAGTCCTGTAATTCGGTGCCGTCAAAGTCGATGGACGTAATGTCTCCGTTCGACGTGTCGACTTGAAGATCATCATCGCTTCAGACGCGTCAGAAGCGAGAAGAAAGAAACGACGGCTGACTGGTAACGACTAAACCACCGCCCGTGTCCATCAGCATATTATCGCCAGAGGTCGTGATACCAAACGCCGCGAACGCGCAAGGGACGCATCCCAGCAATGCCAGAGCCGGCAGCTTCATGGGTTCGGAAAGGGAAGGAAAGGGAGGTAAAAATGAACGGAACAGCGCACACCCTTTTGTACTGAACTTATGAGAAGAGAAGAAGGAATGAAAGTGGTTCTGGCGGATAATTTTGGAGTCGGGTTTTTCTCTGAAGACCCACGGTCCAGAGGGGGCGTAAAAGGCGACCGGTTGCCGTAGGTACTTCCACTCTAGAAATGACGGTCCCGAAGGGTCTGCCTAGATACTCGTAACAACACTCAAGAGGGCGTCAATTTCCGCAAATTGCGCTGGTCTACAGCTGGTATAGAAAGAGGGTATTGAGGACCCCAATAGTACTATGAAAGGTCGTCCTACGGGTTCGGACAAAAACTGGCCAAAACCTGTCAAATGTCGTTCCAAGTTCGGACAAAAACAGGCCCGCCGACAGGCGGGCCGGGAAAAAAAATTCGGACAAAAATCAGCCGGGAGGAGCAAATCTGGGCATGGCGGGCCCGAGGGCCCGCAGGCGGAAAATTTTTGAGAAATCGTCACCAGGCCGACCCAAAAATTCGGACAAAAACTGCCTCTGAGACCAGGCCGGTCAGAAATTCGGACAAAAATCGAACTTAAGAGCCAAAAATCGGTTCGGACATGAAGTGGGCAAATCAGGCCAATTTTAGGACGACATTTGGTGGCACTATTGGGGGTCCTGGGTATTGTCCATACCTAAAGATCCGACCATTACACGAGAGCGAATGAAAAAAAAGTACCGTACGGCCCGCCGAAGCATAATAGCTTATTTCAAAGATCAGCTGTGGCGACATCCCCATCTGGCCTGCGAGTATCGAAATTAATCGACGCTCGTTAAGCTGCCCTGTGAGGTTGCATCCGCGTCTGAGAGTGAAACACTTGTTCTTCCATCATGAGACCCCTCTTCTTCACTAGAATCGTTACCGGGCGCCATGTGTGTTATGAATGAGTGAGAAGGATGCCGGAGTACGGGGGTAGACGACCGTGAGGATGACGAAAACGCTTGCGAACCTTTCGTCGGTTGAGCGAATATATCGTGATGATTTTGTTGCTATTCACCGTTAATCAAACCGCCGCTCATGAAAGGGCGAGAAGACGCTCGGGTTGAAAGGGATGGACTTGTAGTTACGGCTGGTGTGACGGGCGAATAACTTTCACGGTGGTGGTGATGATCATGATTGTGATTGTGATTGTGGTGGTGTTCATGGTCGTGGCCGTGGCCGTGAGGATGGACATGGTCGTGGCCGTGGCCGTGAGGATGGACATGGTCATGAGGAATAGAACCAGCATCCTCCTCTGGAATGGGAGATACTATCTTGGAGCCGGCGGACCGCGAGAAAGGGACTGTGTCTGATGATCGTGCATCGTCGCCACGCGAATTCCATTTTTCGAGGCTGTACTGCGGGTCATCGCCAGGAACAAAGAGGTTTTCCTCGTGGATATCCGATATCGTGGTCGACGCGTGGCCCAAGGAACGCGGAGGTATTCTATGAATGAGCCCGTAGCTGCCAAGGAGTTAAACATCCGCCACACGAGGTTGAGATGGAATTCTTACCCAAAGACGCATCCGAGTAATCCGCTGCCACCCCAATGACGATTAGGAACTAGGACTACTTCTCTGAGCGCGCTAAATGAGGGTCTAGATGAGATAGAGCCATATGGAACAGCGTACGACATACTCGAAATCATGAGAGTAAACGTAAACGCGAAGTGGTTTGTCAACATGCTGGTAGAACAAATTAGGCGTCATTCGACTAGTAGAAAGCAGTCACTTACGGCCTCCACCAAGTCATAGAAGTCGTTCTCTGCACCCAGAACGCCGCCAGACCATCCGGTGATGTAGTCGCCATACGGTACTAGTCCAGCACTCTCTGCTGGACTTCCTTCAACGACATCGAGTACGTGCCATACGTTATCGAGAGCAAATTCTGGAGCGCATATACGCATGCTTAGGCCGAGTGGAGAGACGTGGTCCGGACGTGGTGTGCGC
>JADNRX010000504.1:0-37394 GCA_015501595.1 Hymenopellis radicata | reverse complement strand
ATTTGGCGAGAAACAAGTCCTGGCGGTGCTAGTCGGACAGTCGACAGCAACACGGAAGTCCGAGTAAACCTAAAGACGCCTCAATATTACAACATCGCAACCGCAGACGCGCTTACCATACAACAGTGAGAAAAGTTACACTATCTGTCCAGTAGGCGGGCAATCTGTATAGGGGACCCATCCCTGCGATGCAAGTCAGAAGAAGCCGGAGCAGCTCAAGCTACCGACGGACCTTCTACATTCGTCTGGATCCAGAAACACGCAAGCCATGCCATCGAGCAGAACAGCGCGCAGCTACAAAACCATCATCGAGCCACATGCGATGTTTCCGTTTTTGGTACACCAGCCGGAGAATAGTGCATATCTGCGCCACGCCGTGCACGACTGTCGCAGTCACTGTGTTCGCGATATTTTTTAGATCGGAAAGCAGCTCGCAGAATCCGGTTACGCACCTCGCAGTGTAAGTAGAGAAATCATAGTTTATCGAAGACGTCGTCGTTGTAAAAGAGCGAAGAGGAGCAATTTGGGAGCCTGCTCCAATAGCTATGGGAGGAGGAAGTTGAATCGGAAGGTCGCGACAGAAACAAAAGCTGAGATACAAATACCTCTGCGGATCCGGAGAGTCTAGGGCAGGGAAATGTGCTAGCGGCATTGGGCGCCATAGTAACGCAGTGTTTTGCACCCTTGAAGGCCTTGTGATGGAGGTCCAAAGTCAAATCCATTCCACATTTGGTTGCTACGCGTTATTTCGTTCATGATGTCATCAGAGTCTAATTCTCGATCCTACGATCACCATGTCCGTGCGCTATCTCACTGCAAAGGTTGCCCAACAGGTCGGGATCCTCTTCGAGGTCTGGGAATTGCTGTGTTGACGATTAGTAGATTGACGAGGACCTCATGAGCACCGCTGGGCGTTCACCCTCTACCAGGTAACTGCAGCGGCTGTTTCAAGACTCGAATTCGTCGTTAACACTTTTAACCGTTAAACGAATTGCTATTCTTTAGCTTATGGAGCTCGCTGGGTTAGCGTGCGCTCAGACGCTCGCGAAGGTGTACGATAACAAACAGTATAATCGCGTTCTCGTCTGCTGTGGTCCAGGCAATCAGGGTAGGTCGATATACCAATTCCGCGTGGTCGGCCTCATCTATTTCCAGGTGGTGATGGTTTGGTAGCAGCTCGTCACCTCAGTGAGTGGCGCAACGTTTGTGCGATCGAGTGCGTTAACGACAGATAGGTATGTTCGGCTACAAGCCAACGATCTACATGCCCAAGGTGATTGTTCAATGATGCTTTACTCAATCGACTGCTAATCTCACTCAAAGCCCGGTTCGAAAGACATCTACCAGGTACAACGCGTCGAGGTACTATGCAATGTGCTGACTGATTGACGACTATTGCAGCGATTAAAGCAACAATGTGACAACATGAATATCCAGACGCTCCCCCCTTCGATGGAAAATGATAATCTCCGCTCAGCTCTTGCTTCTTCCGATGTCATCCTAGATGCTATCTTTGGGTTCTCATTCAAGGGGCCCGTTCGAGCGCCTTTCGATTCTGCTTTGTCCCTCATAACGGAGTCCCATTTGCCTATCGTTTCTGTGGATATACCCTCGGGATGGGACGTCGAAGCTGGGAACGAAGCGGGCGTAGGCTTGAACCCCAACGTGCTCATTAGTTTGACTGCACCGAAGGAAGGGGTTCGCGCTTTCTCGGGGACTCATTTCCTTGGTGGTCGGTTCGTGCCCAAGTACGTCTTTTACCGCGGCTCGCGCCTTGTTCTTAAATTTGTTTCCAGAACGCTGGAGGAGAAGTACTCTTTGAATCTCCCCCCGTACCCTGGCTTTGACCAAATTGTCGAGCTGGAGTCTTCATCATCTCAGAAGCTTTGATTCAAGTTGTAACACAAAGTACAGAACTGTTGTCCAACGCGCCAGTTTCTTCGAAACCAGGATGGCAGCATTTCCAAAGATTATTTATGAGCCGATACGCCATCAGAATGACGCGTCCTATGTCAAATCAAGCTGGACCGATGATAGCCTATGTACTGAAATCGTCCTTCGACGAGCGCTGGCCTCCCCCGTTACAGTCTAGGGTCTCCTCGGTATCTCCGGGCAGCTCTGAGTATCGAATGTTTCCTCGGTGATCTTGGTTTTAGCGAGAATGAGAACCATGCAGAACTACTCATGTCGACAATAACACCCACCTGGCACTGTGAGAATGGGACAACGAAATCGGATTCATGATGATGAAGCAGAGTAAGTACAGATACAGCGCGTTACGCAAGACGGAGCGCGACAACTTCATTTTGTCGGGTGCTCTTCTGAAAGTCTTATCCCGACAGTACCCCGAAGGACCGCTCGCGCCCGACTTGTTCGAAAGAAATGTCGTCACAGCGGCGTCACGTCACGATCACTCTTCATTTCTTACTTCACAAACGATTCAGCAACTATCCCCCCGTCAACCCTAGAATCCCAACGACATGTATACTGGTACACCTTCACTTGAATCAGTCTGCGGCAAGGTTTTCGGATGTCAGATAAACATGGCTATTCCGGCTCGGATTCGTGTATAGGGCGACCGTTGAACGTTCATCATAACGTCTGACATACGCCGCACACTGTCTCCAAGCAACGGACATTATCAGTCAGCCACGTCTCCTTGCTCTTCAGCCATACACGGACACGCACAAAGACTCGGCCGAATTGGGACTTTCTGACGCGGTGAACGATTTCCACTTTGGGAACGGCTCTTGTTCAGAGTCGAGCGGCGTCCCCTCCGTTATATATGCCTGGACGATTGGACAGTGGCTCTTGTTCTCAGCTCTCCCTTCGCAAACCCCGTCTGTACACTACGCTCGTTACTTCTTTCGCTTCGATGGCTTTTCCGATAAACGCTGTTTATTCTGTCTTTTCCTTAATCGGCTTCGTGCTCTGTATGCTGCCTTTATCGTGGCATCTGCAAGGTACGCATGATATCATTTCCCCCCGTGGTACTTGAGCTGACTTCCAACAATCATAATGCAGCGTGGAACATCGGGACATGCGCGTTCATGCTCTGGACCGGATTTGGGTGTTTAAACTACTTTATCAACTCTGTCATCTGGAATGGCCGGTTCGACAACGTGGCGCCTGTTTGGTGCGATATCTGTAGGTTTCCGCTTTCTCGGTCGTCCACCAAGCTTACGCTTGATAGCTGTTCATTATATCATGGCTCTCGGAGCCGCCATCCCCGCATGCTCGCTCTGTATTAACAGGCGCCTCTACCATATTGCAACTTCGACTACAGTGAACAAGACCAGAACCGATGTATGTTTTATTGCTGGCTTGTACCTTCTTATGATATTGACAAGAGCGTCTTTAGCGTCGCCGTGAGATATCAATCGACCTATCTCTATGCCTCGGTGTGCCGATTCTCTCAATGGTAGCTGGTACGAAGGTCTTATTACATGCAATGCTTACCAACGAACCGCGGCAGACTACATTGTCCAAGGCAACCGCTTCGACATCTACGAAGACTACGGCTGCAATCCGTCGTCTACGACACCTGGGTCGCGCTCGTCATCTACAACCTGCCCGCCATCGTCATCGGCCTCGTTTCCGCCGTGTACTGCTGTACGTACGCCTCGCCCATCTCTCCGCGCTTCTCCTCTCATGCACGTCTTACTAGTACTCAGCATCCGCGCCTTCAAGCACCGCCGCGCCCAATTCAACTCCCTCCTCTCCGCGCACAGCACCCAGCTCGACTCGAGCCGGTACTTCCGCCTCATGGCCATCGCCGGCGTCGACGTCGCGTTCACCGTGCCCACCGCCTCGCTCGTTTTGTACCTGAACGCCCAGCCCGGCCTGCTCTCGCCCTGGCTCGGCTGGGAGGACACGCACTTTGGGTTCGAGCAGGTGAATGTGTTTCCGGCGGTTCTGTGGCGCGAGAGCGGGGTTGCGGCGACCGCGCTGGAGCTGACGAGGTGGTTCATGCCGTTTACAGCGGTGGTGTTCTTCGCGGTGTTTGGGCTGACGCGGGACGCGCGGGCGAGGTATATGACGCTGTTTGGGGCGGTCAAGACCAAATTGGGCGCCTCGTCATTTCAGTCGTGAGTTCGTTCATTTGTCAAGGGTTAGGACTGTCTAATGATGAAGCGAAGGGAGTCGACTTGTGCAACCAGGGGAACACTGCCGTTGTTCGTGAAACGAGAAAAGCCCCGCCAGATTTCGTTTGACACCATCTCGTCTTCGATGTTTCGTGGGCACTTGAGCAACAAGAGCACCGACTCAACTCACGACTTGACACGGCCCGTGTCTCAAATAACGCTCAACGACGTCGGAGGTGCCCTCGCACCGACTGCGCCACCGCGTGCCTCAGTAGTGGTTTCCGTTCCGCTCCCGATATCACGTTTCTCCTCCACAACAAGCATGGCACTTGACCTGGTATAAACCTACATATTATATTTCCATCTGCTGGCAGATTATTTGGACTATTAAATGCTGTATATCTCACTGTATCCATAGCCTTTCCTTTTTCGATATCTGTCGATTCATATGATACCAAACTTGCGTACATCCATAGATACATTATCATTCCTCAATATTCTGTAGCTCCAACGCTACGCGTCTGAGTCCAAGAGACATCACACACTAGAGTCCTACTCCTTCTTGGGCGGTGTCCAGTCCTTCAGCCATTCAATGACAAATAAGATCATCTCCCCATGTATCTGGCGTATCTCCTCCGGCTCGTCAGCCAGGTGCTTATATCCCCACTCATCGTAGTGGTGAACCGCATCTACATGAACATTAACACGTATTCATGAATTATTTATAGAGGGAAAGCATACTCGGAATGAGCTTGAACGGTTGCAGTATTGTATCTTCGCGATCCTCTGCATCGTCACTGTGGGGTGTAGCTGGCCTCCATGGATCGACTGGCATCACTGTGATCAGACGTTTGCTTGAGCAGGCTTTGAAGCGAACACACCTTCCCCATCGATAATCGCGAGCCTGTCAGCTGCGATATCAAAGTCACCCAGCACGTTCACCGCAGTCACATTTGGCATCGCTGGGACCTTGAAGTAGTCGCCAGGAGGGTACGCCTATATTACGCTTTTGAGAATCTGCGCGAGTCAAGAAGGGGCAAACCTTACCTGCTTACAGAGCTTCGACTCGTAAGCCAGCGTTATGTACTGCGACACAATGGACGGATACGTAGGATCGGGAGGAGCAGTCATGAAGTAGCCCCATTGCGTGCACACTTGGAACATCCAGAGACGCCATTCTTGATCAAGAGAGGTATTCGTGTACTTGCTGTCATCATAAGTACCGAAACACTGTCAACGTAGAAAAGATCAGCCAAAAATGGTTACACGAGGAACATAGACGACTACCTCTTCGATAGTAGAATCTTTGGGACAGGATGATACGACGTTCTACGTAAAACACTGTCAGTCTGCTTCCTGTATCCAAACCATGCGGCGAATACTAACCTCTTTGATCCATTTCGCGTAATTGAGGATTGTAAAGTCGACGGTCAGGCCACCAGGCAACGAAACCATCCGTGCCGGATGCTCGTATTCCAAAGCTTCGATCCCCTCGACAAGTCCAAGCCCGAAGGGAGGCTTGCTGAGGGATTCGCAGAAGTCATCAAATCCAGTGCTTCCAAATGCTGGGTCCCAACACTTTGCTTGCCAGTATCCCAATGGGCTCTGCATAGCGAGGAATCAGACGATTACACTGTGAGCAAGGCACATGGACGAACTTCGAGTATAGACGCGAAGTCGTCGTTGTGTTCGAGTTCGGCTAAGCCGAAGAGGGCTTTGAGCGGATGCGCGAGGCGGCGATTAGAGAGCAGTCTGTCGACGGTGGCGATAGATTTCTGGATATGCCCTGAACACTTGGATTCCGCGGCCTGTCGGATGAGGTCGAAGTATTCCCAGTATACGATTGTTGCATGAGTAACACCTAAAAAAGTGAGTATGGCGATAACGTGAGAACATAATGTACGTACCACTTGAGGAAATGGCTCCGTAGACCAAGTCGGGATAGAGTATCTTCATATGCGCTGCACGCGCTCCCGCGTACGAACCGCCATAGTATATCCACGGCGTGCCTGGAGCTGTTAGGTCCTCGTCGATCCCGGAGAACTTGACGTTGGACATAAAGTTGGCGCTGTCCGCTGCGGCTTGGTCGTTGTTCAGGAAGCTAATTACAACAGTCAGAAAGTTGCATCAGGACGCGACAAGGGATGGTATACCGAAGGGAGTCTGTAGTCAGGTTCTTCACGGCGATGGACTCTCCTTGACGATTGTTAGCCAGAAAGTTACGCAATCCGTGAGAACGCACCATAATACCGGTGCTCAAGAACAACACCAACGCCGCCAGTCGCACGCGCCAGGATTTCGACAATGCCAGTGTCCAAGAACGGGAGTCGGTCCTGACAGGCTATTTCAGTCCGAGGTTTCCAGGTAGATAACGGACGCACCTCCCCACTAGTCTCGCCACCGTCGAGAACAATGACCGGTCCGCCAACGCCAGGCTTGTAATGCCGTGTATTCACCCAGTAGCGCTGCTTGAAGGTCTCCGTTATGCCGTCGTCAAAGTGGTCTAGCGGCTGTTCAAACCATTGCACGGGAAATTCTTCATTTCGGAACCCGTCTTGGGCCTGGTAGTCTTGGAGGCTAATGTCAACCTTGGATTTCGTTGCCTTGTGCTCCAACTGCCAGAGGTTGACGCCTTGCGGACCGAGCGCGCGTATTCTATCGGCAGCAGAGGCAATCCCGGCGCCAGCATTGAATAGGACGACCGCTACGGCGGTCAACGAGACAGGCAGCATGAAAGGCGGAAGTAAGCACTTGACGCGTTCCACGGCTTGTTGAGATCCTAAAAGACCGCGCCAGCCGCAATAAGCTCAATTGACGTTCACCAATTCATCGGATATGGTGTAACGGCTAACATTGCCGCCTCTCATCTACCATAACAGTTGATGCCGCGGCAGCTCGGGGTTCGATTCCCCGTATCCGAATCACACTGGCCATACAACCTGGAACTTTTTTGCCCGTTGGCTCTTTTAGAATTTAGGATATTTTTAGGGTTGCGCAGTATATCCCCCCGCCCGGTTACTAACATCGGCGGGATATACCCCATTTTAGGGGGTGTTATTAACCGTTAATAACCGCCCACGTGATGGTATGTGGCGCATTTTCCCCTCACCCTTCCGTTTTTGGCTTCTCATCCCTCAAAATAAATAAATTCAAGGCTAATTCAAGCCTCCAGTGCATTGTCTACTCAAAGGTACCTTGCTCATGCTACAATATAAGGTGTTCTAGTGTCCCGATGATCCGACGACTACACCATCGCTGATCACATGACTGTCAGGTTAATAACCCCTGTTATTAACCCGGTTATTAACAGTTAATAACCGGTTAAATATCCAACGGCGCGATATTGGGGGTATCCTGCGCGACCCTAGATATTTTAGGATGGCGTATAGGGTGGCGCAGTAAACCTCCTGGGGGCGTTAGTAACGGTATCCCCTAGTTTCGATACCGTTAGTAACGGTTTCGATACCGGCACGTGTTTTGGACACGTGATGTGGCGCAGCGGCTTGCCGCCCCATCCTGCCCTTGTCCCACCAATCTTAGCCTCTCTAACCAGCGCGCCGTCATGTGAAATGATCACGTGTCGGTATCGAAACTGTACTGATGCCTCGGCCGAGGTTTCAATACTGTATCAATACCGTTACTAACCGCAGTAAACCCGAGGTGTATCAAAACCTAGGGTTTACTTCACCACCCTAATGGCGTAGGGTGGTGCATAGGGTAGGGTCGTGGAAATAACCTCGGGGGGTGGTAAATAACCGTTATTTACCTACCCTCCCGGAGGTCCAGGTTATTTACCGGTTAAAAACGGTTATTTACCTGCACGTGACATTTTCACGTGACGTCTCCGCGGGAGCAAGTGCCATGCAGCAGCCGTCAAGTGTTTCCAGTCTTTCCCCTCCGGATGTCACAGTGACTGGGTCCCATCAGAGTCAGATAGATTGCAATGGCAATAGTAAAATTTCCTGCCTCTGAATATAGTGCATACTACCTTTTCCGTGCGCCACACATCACGTGGATATGTCACGTGCAGGTAAATACTGTACTATCGCGACTGCATCTTCACATAACGGGTCACGCGGGTCAATGAATTGAACCTATTTGATTGTCATAACACGTAACAGGCCAGAAAATTGTCGGGAACTAGTGAACAGCCCGGGTCGGCCGGGGGTATTTAATCCTGACCCCGACCCCGACCCGCGACTTTACCCGACCCGCCAGTACGGGTGCGGGTCACCCGCCCATAGACCCACGGTTCACGGGTCACCCGACACCCTCGTAACCCTCGCGCTTTTCGTGCCCGCCGACGACCCCCGAGCAATTGCGCGGGGGCCAGCGACGTGCACGATACGCATTGGCGAGGCCCCGGCTACTTGCGAGAGCAAGAACCGCGGCTCGACCAAGTGCGGAGAGGTGGGGCAGGTGAGGAAATGGTGGCGAGGAGATGGTGGGCGCGAGGAGACGGCGCGCATGAGGAGACGGTGGATGCGAGGCAGGTAATGACCGGCTGCGCAATGGAAGTGAGAAAAGAAAAGGAAAGAAGAAGTAAATACGCACGTTTGATGCTGGACGCGTCCGCGACGCCATCCTGCGCGTATTCTGACTCCTCGCTGCGTCGATACAGCGCCTTCAAGCATGTGCCGCGTCTTTTCGGTGAAACGGCGCCGTCATGAAGACGAGCACCGCATGGAACTGGTGCCGTCGTGCAGACGAGCACCAGCTATCCAAAGGCAGTGGGCTGGCGCAAAGCCAACCCAAAGCCAGAATCCAGAACAGTCCAGGAATGTTGCTGCCTCGCTGCTGAGGGCTTACGCGGCGCGAGTCGTCGTCAAAAAACGCTGTCGCGAAGACGAGCGTCTCAAAACACCCCGGAGCAAATCCAAGGGCGTGGCGGGCGGCGCACAGCCAAACACGCCACCCAAAGCAGAGGATCACAAAGAATAGAGAAGAGAAAAGCCCCAGAAGAAGTTCTGGGGCCGACGAGCACGACGTTCTCGTCGTGCTCTGAGGGGAAGAGCCAAGAGATAAGAGATCAGAGCTGCCCGATCGTTATCCGGCAATTGCCGGAACGCTCGGGCAACTCGGCGATCGCGGAAATTGTTCTGCAACGTCGTTTCTCAACGACGTTGGCCTCGTTTGAGGCCAAATAAATTCTCAAAAAACTTTAAAATATGGACTCTCATGGAAGCAAGTGTTGGGCAAGTACTTGCCTCAAATACTTGCTACAGGAAGCCCATACCAATATCTGACCACGGGTGACTACGGGTCACGCGGGTCACGCCGGGTTCTCCGATCGGCACCCCGACCCGTACCCGTAGGCACCCTCACCCGCCACCCGGTCCGGGTGACCAGACCCGGCTGTTCACTATCGGGAACACACCTTATATGGGAATTTTGCGCGCGGCGGCTAGCGCCGCCACCTCCCGCTGCTCCCGATATGGGCTATGGACCCTGAATGAACTAGTGCCCAGTTGGTTCACAAGCGTAACACATAACACCCTGTGAAGATGCGGTCGTGATAGTACAGTAACCTACCTCCAACAGCCTTAGGTTACAAACTGGTAAATAACCGGTAATTTACCGGGAAACAACCTCTTGGTACTGTAACCTAGGTTGTTTCCACTACCCTAGCATAGGGTGGCACAGTAAACCTCCCAGGGGTGTTAGTAACGGTATCAATACCGACCCCCTGGGAGGCCCTAGTTTTGATACCGTTAGTAACGGTTTCGATACCGACACGTGTTTTGGACACGTAATGTGGCGCAGCGGCTTGCCACCCCCATCCCGCCCTTGTCCCGCCAATTTTAGCCTCTCTAAGCGCCAGCGCGCCGTCACGTGAAATGATCACGTGTCGGTATCGAAACTGTACTGATACCTCGGCTGAGGTTTCAATACCATACTTATCAATACCGTTACTAACCGCAGTAAACCCGAGGTGTATCAAAACCTAGGGTTTACTTCACCACCCTAGTGGTGCAGTAAACCTCCGGGGGTGTTAGTAACGGTATTGATACCGACCCCTAGGGTTGCGCAGGATACTGTAGTATTTCGACCGTAAGTTCACAAAATTTTGAATTTTTTGACCTTCCCACACCCGATAAGTGATCGGAGGCGTTTTCCGGTGTCCGATAAGGAAATTCAGAGGCCTTGTGACCTGTGACGTGAACTTACGGTCGAAATAGGACAGTACCTCCAATATCGCGCCGTTCGATATTTAACCGGTTGATAACGGTTAATAACCAGGTTATTAACACCCCCGCCGAGAGGTAAGTTTTGGGCGGTTATTAACCTATCACATGATACAGTCATGTGAGCAGGCGGGCGCGTCGGGGCGGGATCGGTGAGGAGGAGGGTGATTGTTGGGAAGAGGGGCTGGTAACGAGCTGCCGGACCACATAGATACATCATAAGATCAGTAGAACTCAAGTTATACCATTTTGAAGCTACCAGAGAGGTTTCTGGGGGCCTGGGAAGAAAATTTAGCTTCAGACTGGGAAAATACGCCACATTGTGCATCAGCAAAACTCAAAAAGTATGGGAAGAGTATGGGGAGTATGGGAGTATGGAGCAGATCTCCCATACTCTCCCATACACATTCCACCATACTCTACCATACCGTGGATTTTTTACCATACTGTCTCAGAAAAAAAAATTTACTCCAGTTGCCTTCTTGCACGTCTTGGCAGCCTCTATCAATATGACGACTGACAATGAGTGTAAGAAGTAGGGTTGAGCTTGGCCAGGAGGTAGTCGCGACTCGGTCACCGGTTATGCAACCGGTCCGAGTGCATGGTCCGTGCACGATCACGCAATCAAACACGTGTGGGTTGGTTGCAATAATTTTTCCAAGTCCCTTCGTCTTCTTCCACCACCACTCTCTGCCCACTACGGCGTGTGCGTGCCTGCGACCAGCGAGTCGGACCAGGACCACAAGCACCCGAGCGTGCGAGGACATGCACGATGCGACGACGACTCGGAGTACGCCCACGATGACACCCACAACAACGCCTACCGCGATGACGACTACACCGCTAACAACCACGCCCACCACATCACGATGATGAGTACGCACACGACGACGACCGCGGCCACATGTTGGTTGAATTCTCTTTTTCTACAAGTTCTCTCGCTCCTCTCCTCTGAACGCCTCATACCCACCATGACAACCAACCCCACGATGACCGACTCCTGCCATGACGACCGACTCCAGACACGACGACCGACGACTATATCCACAACGCGGCGCGTGACGCGCCATAGTTTCCCAGAACGGCACACCGCCCGACTACGACCAGGGCTCCTTCATCTCGCACGGCTCACATGTCTACCACCACCCGATGACTACGACCACCCGCACTGCCGCCCACAACTACGACCGAACCCACTATACACGGCCACAATAACTCTGTACACAGTCACGCCTATCCTCCCATGACTGTGCTCCAGACGATCAACCAAACCGAAGGGATGGCTTCTTTGAGTTTGGATAACCGGAGACAGGCATGTTGGATGAGGATATGGATATGGAGTCAATGGTAAGTCATTTAAACCTCACCCGCAATTTACTGTTTTCTGACCTACAGTCTCAGACAGACGCCGACATCTACGCGATGATCAATCTGAGTCTTCAAGACTTTGTCGTTCCGACTACGACTCCCCACCACATCATACTTGCTTTTGCAGCCACCATGAGTACCAAGCACAGTGCCGTGGCCATTTGCCATTTTATGTATAGATTTATGTTGTCTTGTAGATTATGAATGTTGTACTAGTTGTGAATGCATCCTGTTAAGCTTCTCCGTCATGTCCTACATAATGAGCTGTAAATACCGATGAAAACCTGGGAATGGACAGTCTAGGATGGGTATGGGTAATGTATGGGTACTGTATGGGATGAGTATGGTGAGTGTATGGGACGAGTATGGGACCATACTTGTTTAGACAGGTCCACTATGGTACCATACTCAAGTATGGGAGTATGGGAGGTATGGGACCATACCTCCCATACAGTTGCAGGTTTGCTGATGTGTCACGTGTGCAGTTATTAACGGTTATTAACAGTTAATAACACACCCCAAAATGGGGATATATCGCGCCGATGTTACTAACCACCTTGGGCAATATACTGCGCAACCCTACCGACCCCCAGGAGGCCATAGTTTTGAAACTGTTTCTAACAGTTTCAATACCGGCACGTGACCACGTGATGTGACGCAGCGGTGCGCATCCCTGATCCCGCCTTTGTCCCGCCCCTCTCTGCTTGCCTCATCATACAGCACCTGGATTTGGCATATATTGGTCCCCCGTTTATTCTTGACTACTCCCATCTCCCTCATCCACTGTCTTCTCACATGATACTGTGCAATTTCATTCAATTCGTCGGTCACGGGTCACAACGGACCCAAAATCGACGAATTGTCACATGAGTCACAGGTTCTGGAGCATTTCGACGAATTCGGAAGGTGAAAATGGCCCAAAATGTGTAAAATCTTGCTGAAAATCGACGAAAATGACGAATTTTTTCCCCGCGGTCACGGCACCTTCGGCGCCGCGACGAATTCAGATTTTCGTCGCACCGGTCACACGTCACAAGGTGCGACGAATTGAATGAAATTCCACAGTATGTGATATTATCTTTATCCCAGCCCATGTCTATTGTTTATTGCTAGTAAGATATAACACAAGTCACACGATTTCAGCAAGTGCCCAGTACTTACTGTATCACCTGGAACGAGGAAGAATGCAGCTTTTGTTGATGCATATATTGGGTGAGATGCGCTCTCGTAATCTCGGGAAAAGTGTATAAGAAACAGAAATGCAATAACCGAGGTAGTGAAATTAATCGGAGCCAAATGAATACGCACTGGAGACATAAACGTGCCATGGACTGTCATCATCAGCTACAATTTGAATGATAATAGAAGGTAGCACCTGTTCACAACACTGATGCGGTGGAAATTATTCTACTTGAGGGAAGCGGATGCGCGGGATCACATTCATAGAGTTCTTCGTCGGGTGTAAAGCAAGAAATGAGCCTAAGGAGTCAGTACGACGCGTCCGCGTTCGGCTATGTTCAATCTGACAAGGAGAGACATAAACCATTCCAACACATCCAGAAGATTATGGACGATAATCGACCCATGGCGAGCGTAGAGCGCGTAGCGATGAGCGAGGCGCCTCGTAGCGCTTTGAGCTCTGAGTATGACTGTCCTCGAGAAAAGGTAGCAGCTCCCACAGATCAAGTTCGTCGCAGATTTACAATCCATGATAAATGCGAAGGGACTGGGGAGAACGACCAGTCGACTGGTCGAAATACTCAGGTTTTATTTCGAGGGCCCTAGAGAGTGAGCCAATGTGTACAGCATACCTTGGACGACGACATATCCTGTTCGTCATTTATCCTGCGGACGGAGAGCGCGGCACCATGGCAGAACAGATGCGACCAGATGGCGAGATGGTGGTTTGGAGCTGAGAGGGAACTTCCTCTTTCGGACTCGATCGCGTTCAATCGGTTGACTTCTTGCCACCACCAGTGCCACGATTTCTTTTTCGCGACGGTAAATAAACTCGACAACGCGGCCTGCAGTCTCTTGTGGAGAACGCACTTGGACCCAATACCTCCTCCTGACAGTGACGGCACTCTAGAGCGAAAGCTCATCAACTGTGTTTCCGTGCCTTTCGCTTATATTGGTCAAAATACTCCTTCATTCCTGCAACTCCATAATACGTTAAATGCCTATCTCTTCATTCTAATCTGGTCCCACAACAGACCTTGCCACAGTGGAAATGCCGTCACCGAATTATCCGAGTTCCATTCCAATCTCCATCTGCTGGCAGGCAGTGCAGCGGGGTATAGAAGTGCCTCATACACATACGGTGCACCCAACTACGCCTCCGTTATGGCTTACCCGGTAAATCATCTGGAACGCCAGTGCTTTGGTCGTCAGCCAAGAAGACTTTCCGGACCACCTGGAACTGCCGGTTTACAAGCCGATATCTGTTGTACGCGATGCTATATCCGTAGGCACGCAGATACTATGAACGCTAAATTGGAGGATTGCAATCGGCGACTGGAGGTCCTTGAGATGTCGGCTCGTTCGACATTCGGTGCAAGGATAAAGAGTATGTTTGGTGCATCTTCGCGGAAACCCAAGTCGTCAAGAACGTGAGTATTCATCTCTCGGCTGCTCTGGATGTCTTCTAATCTACCTTCAACCTATTTTAGATCAAGATGCCTACTTCCCCAGTCCGATACCTGCTACGAGATGTGCACTTCATTTGCCCCTCCCGCGTATATCGAGAAACCTTCGAGGGCCACCTCGTCAGACGTACGTATTTATTGGCATATTCCCTGGCGCGTACTTACCCATCTCAAAGACAAATGCATTTCCGAACGCGCAACGCAAGAAAGTGCGCTTTGCAGACTTTCGGAGCGTATCCAAGAGGCTGGAGAGCCCCGACCCTTATAACTCACCATGGTTCACCAACCCTTCGACCGAGCTCCCAGCATACCGTCGCAGGCCCGATCTATCTCGCGACCACACGCAAAGGCGCCCCGCGTCTCGGCCACATATGCTGACTTCGTGTCACCCCTACGAAAGCTTTCAACGTTCATCTTGTCCTCCGAACATGTCCCCTCCTTCAGCACCAAAACTCAGGTTCATTGAGCTACCTTATGTGGATGAGAGTCGAGCTCAAGTTGAGGTAGTATTCTTCCTTTGCTCGTTGATGTGCATGGTCGTTGACGCCGACTTAATCTAGCCAACTACAACACAGAGAGCTCTGGCGCGTCGGTATCAGGCAGACCTTCCTGCACACCGTCGATGGCCCTCCGGTCAAGAAGACTGGTATTAGTGTTGGTCAGAGGCGATGGTAATGCAGATAGATGTTGATATTATCGAAATACAACAGAGATACATGTACAGCCGAAAGCTTTGGGGGAAATGACAGGTAACGGAACAGTGTCCAGTCTCAAGGCTCCTCCTGGGAGCCGCAGGTGATTGTCAAAGAGAGTCGGGATGCTATAGATACCCTTGTCAACGTGTCCTTGAGAGGCAAACAATGCAACTGACCTGTCCAAGAAACAGAGTCTTAGACTCTGGCGACAACTGGTGGATACAAAGGCGGATGGGTGCCAGAAGCCTCGGTAATCATGGACATATTGGCGATCTGGAGGCGTCGGTAAAGCTAATAGTGGGAAGGAGCGTAAGCAGGTGTAACAAGAAAGAAAAGTAACGAACCGATTTACGGTAAGCCAATCCCAGACGGCGCACAGACATGTCGCTTGTCTGAAAGCGGGCCTTCAGCCACCCGCGCATGGAGGGCTTCTGGGCGAATTCCTCGTATTTGATGACCATGCTATACGACTGTCAATAATCTACGAAGATCAACAAGTAAAGGCGCACACGAGAGCCTTCTCGTCATAATTCAGACACGCATCCTGGATTCTGGGACCGTGGTGCTGACGGTCGCTTTCGATTTCATCACGTAGCGCTTTGAGCTTCGCGATGAATTTTTCGGCGAGACTTGATGCTCGTTGATTTGCAAGCAGAATAAGGAAAAGACAAAATGACGGAATGAGAAGAAACATCTGTTGCTTTAAAAAAGAGCGGATGGTCAACGCGAGGATGTGCAAAAGGAGAGTGATTTCCGTCTTAGTCTGGAGATACATTGTGGGGTGAAGACGACTTGATGGCAGTAGGGACCTTATAAGATGTTCTTCCCGCGGGAGTAGACCGGCAGATTGGTTTCGCGCCACGTACATAATATTCAGACCAACGCAGATCAAGAAGGAACTTGGAAGGAAGTTGATTTTCATGGTGGTAACCTTCGGCGACGGCCCGAGCACAGCACTAGTAGGGATCGTCAGAAAACAATACTCAAGCTAAAGTTAAAAAGGTCCGTCACCATTCCTTCGGAAGGGGGGTAAATGGCCGTATCGGTTCCATGGCAGAGTGCGCCAACGTGGCTCGAGATTCTCCCGTTCCGCAAATAGCTGTATCCTGGATAGACTCGGAAATCTGAATGTATATTTCACGCGCCAATTTAAGCTGCAGCGAAAACAAAGGATCAATATCAGTGAATGTACCGTTCAACTTCTTGAGCTCTAGAGGGACCGAGCGTGTCGTGGCGCCTTGGAAGAGATCGAGATCTTGAACAGCCCGACGGAAAGCCAATTCGCGAATGCGTTAGAAGACCGGTATCAGAAAATCAGTGAGCGAGCGAGGTAGAGGTTGCTCCGTCATTCCAGAGACTCCTTTGAAAGACTCGCTCGGTGTCCGCTGTCGCAGTAAGTTCAATCGAAATCGATCCGCTTCTTGGGCCTTCACCTGCGCGGCCACCGCTATGTTCAACTGAGTTCGTAGAAAAATAATAGCAAGAGTTTAAAGTCGGTGTTGAGACACAGAATCGGATGGAGCGGAAAGGAGCTCCGAAAGTGTGCTGATCGAAGGTTCCCAAAAGGCAACTCACCATCATTGCCCGTTCTTGTCCTTCCTCCATGTTCCGACTTTTAGGTCGACGAGTATCACCGACGTGGCTTCGCTCTGCGAGGGGGTACGCGACTGAAACGGAGCCGGTCCGTGTCCTCAGGCTCAGGCCTGGTCGCTTAACTGACGACGTCCAACTTCCAGCTGAAACGAACCGGACTTTACAACTATCACGTCGAAAATGGTGCCAAGATGGTACCCTTTGCAGGCTACGAAATGCCTCTGAGCTACGGCAGCATTGGACAGAGTATGTTGCCTCGTTTGTCCCTAATTTTCACGGCTAATCGTCCGCACAGTCGAAAGTCACAAACATGTGCGCAATAGCGTCGGTCTGTTCGACGTCGGCCACATGGTACAATCCAAGTACGCGTTTCTAAACTACTCTATGCTGGTCTAAATGTTGCTCTCAGCTTCCTTGGACCCACTGCAACATCCTTCCTCGAATGGCTCACTCCGTCATCCCTCGCATCTCTCCCTTCATATTCCTCCACGCTCAGTGTCCTCCTCAACGAACACGGCGGCATCATAGACGATACCATCATCACCAAGCACTCTTCCGCCGCGTTCTACGTCGTCACGAATGCTGGCCGCCGCACTGAGGATCTAGCCTGGTTCAAAGCGCGACTCGCTGAATGGAACCAGGGCGATCTAGCGAAAAAGGAAGGGCCTGTCGAAATGGAGGTTCTCGAAAACTGGGGACTCGTCGCGCTGCAAGGACCTGAGGCCGCGGGTTACTTGCAAACTCTCACCAGCTTCGACCTAAGAGCGCTCACGTTCGGGAAAAGCGCGTTTGTCCCGATCGACGGAGGATTCAACCTGCACGTCGCGCGAGGTGGATACACGGGTGAAGATGGCTTTGAGATTTCGATACCTCCAGCACAAACAGAGGAAGTGGTCAAGAACCTGTTGAGCAAACCGCCCGTTATGATGGTTGGTCTTGGGGCTCGCGATAGTCTGCGGCTCGAGGCTGGTATGTGTCTGTACGGAAGCGACCTTGACGAGAGCACAGGTCCAGTGGAGGCTGCCCTGGGCTGGGTTATTGGGAAGGATCGTAAGGAAGGAGAGCGAATGAACTTCATCGGCAAGGAAGGTGTAGCGAAGCAGTTGAAGGAGGGCCCGCTGAGGAGACGTGTGGGCATGATTGTCGATGGCGCTCCTGCGCGACGTATGCATTTTTTTCACGTCAGATATTCGGAAGCTGACATTGCACAGATGGGGCCAAAATTTTCGTACCAGGCGCAGACGAAGAACTTGGAGACGTTACGTCCGGTATTCCCTCACCGACGCTGGGCAAGAATATCGCGATGGGTTACGTGAAGAACGGTTTCCATAAGAAGGGGACACAGGTTGAGGTTGAGGTGCGGGGAAAGAGACGAGCGGCAACACTGGCACCTATGCCGTTCGTTCCGAGTCGGTACTGGAGGGGTTCATGATCTTTTTTACTTGGCTCAGATCTTACTCACATCTGATTTCGGAGTGTCGTAGTACGTACTGTTTGTTCAACACAATAGATAAGAGTGTATAAGCTACAAGACAATTATCTAGACATGCTAACTTGCCTCAAGATGTCAGTAAATACTTGTGAGCTTATGCTGAACCTATGATAATAGAACAAAGGCACTTCCGAAGCATGCATGTTGCAGTATTGCAGAAAGCTGTCAACAACAGAGTT
The DNA here is from genome assembly GCA_015501595.1 of Hymenopellis radicata. Lineage (NCBI taxonomy): Eukaryota > Fungi > Basidiomycota > Agaricomycetes > Agaricales > Physalacriaceae > Hymenopellis > Hymenopellis radicata. The sequence goes on along the minus strand of JADNRX010000504.1, from coordinate 19,152 downwards.
CAGCATAAACCAAACAAACACCCAAGTCGCACAAGAACAAGAGAACAATGGAGAAGTGAAGCAAGAATGCAATAAGATAATAATAAGGAGGAGTTAGAGATCACCACGAGTCCAGAGAGTCCACGGACCACAAGTTACTTGCAAGTCAACTCAAACTCAGGGTGCAAAATACTCAACTCAACTTGTGAGTCTTATAGACTCACGTCATGAACAGCCTCTGACCCCCATGAGTACTCATCTGATGAGTCATGAATCAACTTGAGTCCAGACTCAAACTTGCAAGTTTTTTAACCCACATCTCAGAAGTTTGAGACAAGTCGCAAGTTCAGCTTTCAGATATGCAAACTCGCGCAAACTCAACCCCAACCCGCCGGACCCGGGTTTAGACTCGTGGCATGCTCTAGACTCCAGACTCGTGGTGGTCTCTAAGGAAGAGACAGCTAAATATAAGGCTGGGAACCCTACCTTCAGCATATCTAAATATGGTATTAGCCGCAGCTAATGCACATCATAACGAGAAGCCGCTGTAAGCTCAGAGCATGTGAATTGAAATCAGAATGATCAGCGACGAACCACTGAGCTGTTGTATTTGTACAGGGCCATAGCCAGAGTTGTTTTTACTCCATATAGGACATCCGAGCCTTCGGCCATCGGTCGATGGTGACCACTGTTCCCGAAGAGTGCACTGCCGCAAAGATCTGCAAGAAATCAACATTCATCCAGATGCTGGCACCTGCGGAAGGGGATCCGAAGAGAATACTCAAGTGCAACCTCAATGGAATGGCCGGTTGTGAGGTGAACTTGACATATGATCCCCGGGCGGAGGTGCTAGAGTTTCAATTCATCAGTCACAGGTCACAAGGAGTGATTTGGACAAAATGCAGCGCCGGCATGGGGAGCGGAACTGGTCAAAAATTTCGGCATTTCAACAAAACCCAAATTTTGTTCTGCGATCACACGTCAAACCAAGGGACAAATCGAATTCAAGTATAGTACAAGCTGAATTTAAAGCAATAAAGAAATACTACTAGTCCTACTGAAAGTCCTAAAGTCTAAAAAATACCTATGATCTTGGTCAGAGGCCGATCCACCGCGACGTCTTATAGCATGGGAAGACTCCCGCTTCACCTCCCAAACCCGCCGCAATGTCTACGACTCGAGCAGACCTCATCTCTTCATTGAGCATCAAAATTCTTGAGGTTGCGCTCTCCAAATTCATCATCATCGGCATCAAATTCCTTTCCCCATGGTCACTCAAAGCGGAAATGGAGGCTGCGGCGACCACATTAGATGAGTCGATTGCCTCTATGGCAGGACAATACGCGCAACGCGACGATATCCACGACGTCTGCATCAAATACGGTCGCGAATGCTGGGAGTACGCGATCGATCTATTGTTTTCTCCTCTTTACAGCTCTAATGTGCATACCTCTAGGCTAAAACTTCGCGTGAGAGAACTGTACGCGCTGGAGATGTGGCGGTTTTGGTGTCCGCCGGCTGACGCTGTGTCGGTCCCGCTACTCGAAGCGCGATTTCGCGAAGAAGTAGGTCAAACTTCCAGACGCGCGTAGCCAGTGCTGAATATGTGCAGCTTTATTCGCGCCTCGAACGAAGAGATCAACAAAGCCCAAGCAATGTTCATTATCGTAGATAGCTATGGGAACAGAACCTGGTTCGAAATCTGTTTGTAAGACTATGCAGGAGGTGCCGAAGAAAGAATTTCACCGTTGACAGATACCGTCTAAGCCAGGTATTGTAGCCCAACTATCAAGAATCCTAAACCTCAAACCTCGATTCCGCCGAAGTCGCGCCTGTTACGCGGGTAGTCGTACAGCAGAAGACTTGTCTAAGGGTAAAGAGCGAAATCAGATTACTGTCACAACGAGGGGGTTGACCCAACCTCAGATTTTGTCGGCGCTCAGGCGTGCCTTCTTGCGTGTAGCGTCGTTTAAAACATTTGGCGGTAAATCCGGGTTCAGAAACCGACTTTGCGACGGCCACACCTGGCGATACATATACATTCAATCAATACATTTACTGGAGCAGATGTAAGTTGCCTCTCAAAAGACCACGATAGATCAAAGAAATGTCACATACCTTCGAATGGAATCCATTCCGGCGAAACGGAACCCGGCGCGACGTGTAAACATCAGCAAATCTCCAGAGACTAGCCGTGTGCCACGCTTTATGCGCCGGTGACATCGAGACTGACTTGCCCAAGCGCACGGAAACAGACTCTTGCCTCGCTCAACCCTAACCCTCACTCGGACCTCGTCGCTCGCCCACGGGCCAAAATTTTAGCGCTCGAATGGGACACGGCAACACCAATTGCGCAACGACATCCATGTTGCATCAAGCGGTCTTCGTTGAGCAACCAGTGGGCGGAAAAAGTCAGATAATTAGGGAAGGAAGAAGGTATCAAGGACACGCGTCCGGGCTGATCATTCGAATGGACAGAAAGGTGCGCACGGGTGCGCAAGGATGGATCTCAGCGAGTGCGTGTGATTATGACTGGCCGTGCGCGTGGAAAACATGTAAGAGGCAGAGCGATGAACCGATGAACGCGAGCCGCAGATTCGGAAGGCGCGTTCGAAACAGGTCGACGCGTCCGGGTCGTTGACACGTTTTGACGTCGAAGAAAGTTAAAACCGGTCGCGAGAGCACATATTAAGGAGGCGGTCGTGGATGTTGATGGTAATAACGACGTGCCAGACATGGCACGGTTTGCGACTCGCGGCTTAGCCGAAATCTCCAGCGCGCCAGACACTGGTATCATGTTTCTGTAGAGAGAAATTAAGATGGTGATTGATGATACAGATGCCACATACCTCCAAGAAAGAAAATATGTATTGTACGAGTCGCATTGTTTCGTGGATGAAGGATATATTTGAGAAGCCGAAGAGCAAGGTCGGAATGCGTTCGAGGAAAAGGTTGATGCCGCTTGTGTTGCGCTTGGGGCAAAGGAAGCATTTCGACGCGGCTCTCTGTAGTAGTGATTGCGATGGGTCACTGCGGCTTGCAAATGCGCGTCGTCCGGTCCGTAAAAGCGTGAAACAAGCGCGGCTACGCCGTTGTAGGTGTCGCTGGAGCCTGCCCGCCTATGAACGCCAAGATAGAAACGGCGGGTTGGTGATTTTTTTGCGAGGGCTGTATGAAGCGAAATATATCAGCAACGCAAAGCTTGTAGGGCGAAAGCAAGGCTTGCATTCATACTGGAGGAAACGTGCGTGAAGGTGCGTGATGGCTGAAGGCAAGGCAGGTGCACAGCCACGGTTCTCCTTTGGACTCGACTGTCATGCACAGCTCATTTTATTCGACGCGACTTGGGGAACCAGATGGTCTCACCAACTTTCCAGCTACGGCCGCTTGCCATGTGCGTTTCGAGATGGACCACCGCTACCGTCCGCGAGGCCACTACTCATCTCTCGGGAAACTGGGCCGCAATCAATTTCCCCGAGTTCGTGTCGCGCGTCGCGTCGTTCCAAAGGCAACTTTCAATTGACAAGATAGTACGTTGTGTACCAAGGTGTGTTCCTCTTCTTATTCTCGAAACAGTATTCATCAAGTTGCGGGCTTTCCTGACCCAGTCATACCTAACGTCCCGACGGATCGCTCATTCTGTCTGAAGCACTAACATCTGTCACATCGGCGTTCAACAGACGAGGAACACATCCCGCTGCCGTCCTTCAACTCGTGTCTTGGCGATCGTGAAGAGCATACACAGGGAGCATCTTCTTGCGCAACTCTCCTTCCGTAATTCCTGACTATGGTTAAATCTATTGGGTCATGAGGCTCATGGAAATAGAACGACTGAATACTCACGCTGGCTAACACGTGGCGCCTCATCTCTCGATCCCTCCTACTACCATGAACGTCGTGGACGTCGCTTCACAGACTCCAGCGCCTGACGAGAAGCCTCGCGATGATCCTAATTGTGAGTTCGACTCATCCTTTTCGAGATCCCATCGTGACCATCTACAGTCAGTGCCAGTGATGCCGATGTGTGTCTAGTGTCATCAGATGGCATCCGCTTCAAGGTCCACAGCACCAACCTCCGATCCGCGTCGTCCATCTTCCCGACACCACCACCCACCTCCCATTCCGACGATGCTGTCCATCTCGATGAACCAGCAGCAGTCCTACGGATCCTCATTGCCTATATCTATCCTGATCCTCCCCATCCCGAACTCGAGGAGGCTGAGTTCGACCTTCTCTACGACGTCGCGATCGCCGCCGATAAGTACCAATTCATGGTGCTCGTGTATCTTTGTGAGTTCGCACTCGAGTAGGTCTTCACCTTCTTGATTTCCGTGACCTTAGTATTAAGATTGTATTATAGGAAGCACAGTGCGACGCATTGCTTCAAAATCCTTCGATATGCGACACTTCGAGGAAACAAACGCTTCATGAACCGTGTCGCCCGAGACACCCTGAAGTTTGGTCTGCCTATTGGTATCAAGGAGCTACAAGGTGACACGGAACTCTTTAGAAGATGGGTACGTGTTCGCTTTCTCTACCTTATGTGCCAACCCTTATCCACTACTGGTGCCCAGATCATGTACAGAGAGGCTGTTTATACATCGTGTCCAGATTACAGTCGTTCGGCAGGGTATAGCATGACTGGATGTCTACGTACTGCTGTGATACAACAATATGGGACCGATGTTCTGTTCTCCGCTACAGAGGACATCGATAGTTGGCTCCATTTCTGGGGAACCAAGATATAGAAGGGTATTGGGTGACTATTCCAGTCCTGTACTACTGTCTTTTGTTCATTGAAAATTCTTTGTTCAACACTGTTCTTGCTCTACATGTCTATATTCAGTGGCTCTTGCTGTCGGCGTCTATAACGGCCATTCAGGTGCACTTGGTCGTGCCTCGCTTCCTCAGGAGTCTCCCACTAAGGCTGTCTCTGTTGACAGGGAACTTCTAGGGATGCCATTGGTGGAAGAGTCCTGTGGACATGTGCTCTGACTGGTCTTCCTCCGTGTACTGTTTTCTGACAAGGTTTAGCGGTGGCGCGGATGCGCACAACTGTGTTTAGTTTCAAGGATCATGACCCTTGTACGCGGATGATGCGACACTTCTTCGTGGGTGGCAATCCTCAGCCCTCTACTGTACTCAGTATGGGCTCAAAAATTCGACTGGATTTGTACTAGCAACTACTGTAGCGTTTCGACTGTATATTCTCATATCGGGTCACGGAGCCCCACGAACCGAACCTATACATATTGCATATCACATCACGGAGCCTTATGGCCAGGCACAGGCATCCAAAAGCGGAAATTTCAGGTCCCGCCTGCAGCGGGCCTGTCCAAATAAGGGAATTTAAGGGTCTACGAACCTATTTGCTGTAAGTTCACAGCATATCGGGTCACAAGCCGTGAACCTATGGTTGAAACGCTACAGTATGGTGACCGTCTTATTTTGTAAAGACGAATTTCAGCTGTCCAGTTCTAAGATGGCATCCGGATTCAATGATGTTCCTCGTCGCGCCAGCATACTATTATCATGAAATGTAACTCGACATGCGTTGCTTTGAAGGGCACCCCGACATCGGCGCCTTGGTCCCTTGAAAACCTCAGGACAAAATGCGAACACCTTCTGGTGTTCTCTGAAAATACCTCGATGAGTACTGGCTCAGTGACTGGGAGGCAGGGAGAATGCCCGTGTGTGCACTGCAAAGATCTGCAAGAACTTCTGTAACAAGTAACATGAACATTCATCCAGATGCGGCTGGGGATCTGAAGTAGACCTGGGCACGAGTGCCCACCCGGGTGCACTCGCACTCGCGGGACGGGTCATTCGCGACTCAGAGCCGTACACCCGCACTCGAGTGACACCCGAGTGCGGCACTCGAGTGCGGCACCCATTCGCGGGTGTTCCGCACACACGAGTGTGTCGGCACTCGTGTATGGTGGCGGGTGTACCTGTGTACACCCGAATCCTCCACATCCTCCACCTCAACTCGCGGTCAATTCATGCCACGTCGGCATCCTCCAGCAATTGTGGGAGGAGCATCGACGGTGCATGATCCAAATGACGCGATGAGTGTGGAGGACGGGAGGTAGATGGAGATGGTCCGGAGGTATGGCGCCTCGTTGGAGGGCTTACCCGTGCAATAGAAACCTAGAATACAGAGTTAGTACAATAAAAGATTTGACGACGTCCGCAGACGTCGCCAACAGCAAGAAGAGACAATAAAAACGTACCTCTGCCGCGTCGCCTGCAGACGACGAGGCAGCCCATATCCGCCGCCCCCGCTCTTCAAGCACGCTGTTCAGCGTGGCGGGCGGCGTCTCCTCCTTGAAGTATGCAGACGCCGACTTTAAGTCGAGCGCCAATAGTCCTGCTGCCTCGTTTGCGAGGGCTTACGCGTCCGAGTGGTGGTGTTTCCGTGGAGACGACTCAAAGTCGTTCTCCATTTATACGGCGCCGACTCAGAGTCGAGCGCCGGTGTCTTCATCGCCGACTTAAAGTCGAGCGACGGGACATCGGAAGTGGGTCGCCGACACAGAGTCGAGCGACGGATGGGAGGTGGTGGTGGTGAGGAGAGAGACCCGATCACACGCTTACGCGTCCTTTCTCGGATCTCGGCCCGAGTCGCCGGATTTGACGCAAGATACCTCGTTTCTGGGCCGCGACGCCCCGTTTAACTTCAGAAAAAATTGTAAATTTAAGTATAAATATATATGTAAATACCCGAGTGTCTACATGGGTGTTTGGGCACGGGTACTCGTGGCCCAAAGCCAGACACCCGCACTCGGGTGGACACCCGTCCCAACACCCTACCCGGCACTGCCAAACACTCGACACCCGGGTGTGAGTGCCGAATGCACCCGGGTGCACACTTAAACACTAGACACTCGTGCCCAGGTCTAATCTGAAGAGAATACTTAAGCACAACCTCAATGGATGGCTGGTTGCGAGGTGAACTTGACAGATGATCCCCATCACAAGTGGAACTACTGAGACTTTCATTCAATTACTGTACTATTACGGGCTGGTCTTCGCATAACGCGTAACGGGGGGGTCTTTTGATCTTATCGGACCCCGCCGATCGCCTGGAAATCCTAATCGGGTTTCCATCAAAATTTTTTTCAAAAAATCTGTGAAGACTTGGCCGTAATAGTACAGTAGAACTTGAAAATGTCCCAATCCGCCAAATTTCAGCTTCTGCCCAGTGCTGGCATGAGCAAAACTGGTCAAAATCCACACCAGGCTCAACAAATCCAAATTTTGTTCCACCATCACACATCAAACAAGCAGTAAAGGAATACTACCACGAGTCAGAGTCCTAAAGTCTAAAAAATAACTATGAGCTTCGCCAGAGACCTCGAGGCTCTAGATCAAAGTGGACTAGCGCGTCCTGACACGAGACTGGAGATGGTGGTGGAACGAAACATCAGGAATATAGGTCTTGGACCTAGGTTTACTATAGTTAACCAAAGGGAATCTGGTCAACCTAGAGCTTAGAAGTCTCCGATGCAGCCAGATCAACTCAGGACACAGTCTACACCTGCATGCATTCCCAAGTTAACTTTAAGTCAACCTCAGTCAACCTGAACGGCATAGGATTCAATCTAAGCTAACTCCAAGTCATCTTCAGTATGCCTTCAAGTGAACTTATGTTATTTCATGGAGTGTCAGAAGGAACTTAGTTTACGCTGTAAGCTTAGTCAAGCAGGTAATACTCCAAGAACAGGGCATACAAGAGAAGCATAAGAAGAGTATCCGAGCCTCTTTATATTGAATATATAACAACAGAAATAGTCTACAGCTCAAGAAACTCCAACAGTAATCTACAGGGTGTCAGCCTAGACCACAACCAGTAATGCTGTCCACCTGCATGAGTCGATGTGTATCTGTCCTCAATCCTCATGGTCGCCGTGCACAGTTGTTAACCTCATCGGCCAGGTCCCAGTGCCTGTCCTCGTTGTTATAGGCTCAGTTCTTCCTGGTCAGCGCCATACTCGGTCCTTCCTGGTCGTCACCATACGCCGCCCTTGTCCTCGACGTCAGTGTGCTCAGTCCAAGTCGTCATCGTGTTTGGTTTGTGGTCTCGTCGTTGTCGTCGTACTCGGTCCGTGTCCTCGTCATCTGCACTTGATCATTGTCAATCATTATGTTGTGGCCGACTAGGTCCTTGTCCTTGTCGTTGCTTGTCAGGGTCGTTCTTCTCGTACGGTTGTGGGCATCATATGGTCGAGGTCCTCGTAATCGTAGTCCTCACGGTCCTCGTGTGGTCGTAGTCCTTGTATGGTCGTGGTCCTCGTCGTGTGGTCAGTCCTCGTATGGTCATAGTCCTTGAATGGTCATCATCGTGGTATGGTGATCGTCGGCATGGTGTAGTCGTGGTCGTGGTGTGGTCGTGGCCCTCGCATGGTCGTAGTCCTCGTATGGCGTGGTCCTCGTCGTGTGGTCATAGTCCTTGTATAGTCGTCATCGTTGTATGGTCATGGTGGTCGTGGGGTTGAAGCGGTGTTGTCATGGTTGAAGCACCGTCATCGTCGCAGTTGGAGCGTCGTCTTGGTTGAGGCGTCGTCTTGGTTGAGGCGTCATCGTCGTTGTGGTGGTGGGAACAGCGGCTTTGGGGAGTGTGGTCGTTGAAGCGTGGTCGTGGTCATCGTTGAAGCGGCGTCGTCGGCGGCGTCGTTGGGAGCAGCAGACTCCAGCATACTCGTTGTTCAGCGTCGTGGTGAAGGTTGCGGGTCGTCATCATGCGGCGGGGTGTCATTGTGGTGATTGTCCTAGAATACAGTTAGTGGTCACAGTAAAATAGAAGCGCGCACTCGCACCAGTTTTCCGCTAAGTATATTGCACAAGATGGTTGAAGTAGGAGGAAAGGGCAGATTGATCGGACTTGAAAGCCCGCGATCGACCAAAACCCAACATGCACGTGACGTTAACGTCCTGAAAAAAAAGAATAGAAAGAACAGAAAGAACAGATACAAAGCTGACAGCCGGCCTACAAAGCCCTGCTCAAGGTCGGCCTGGCTCTCCATAGGCCGGCTGTCAAATTGCATCTGCTGTCGATGTTGGTGCGCGAGAAGCCAGGACGACATCAAAGATGGTAGTAAGAGACAAAGGGTAACACTTGTGATCAAACTTGGTCAGCAAGGTGTTCACGATGCTGTTACATGGTGAGTTTCCCATACCTGGGAAACTCGCTCTGCAGCCTATCGACAACTCAATGATGTTCTACAATAGCAAATACATGATTGAAGGCAATCCTTTATTCATGCCTACTGACCATCCCCGAGCAATTGCGCGGGGCCGGTCAACGTGCATGATTGTATGGTCTGATCACAGTAGCACTCATATGGGCACTCAAAGTCCATCCTCGAGACGATGTTAGGCGATATTCTACTGTAGAGGCCAGACCGGGATCTCCTGCGCCAACGATATTGAGCGCCATTACCGACAGGCATCACGACCAACACGCAGCAGTGACATTCAGAGCGGCGAAGTGCTAGATATCCGACACTCGAGGGAATGCCAAACGAAGACACCTCATCAACCCCGACCGAGCCGTCATCAACGCACCAAGGCTTCAGCGTTGGTACGCATGTCGTCGTGTCCATCGTTAACGTCCTTCCCTAACACTTCCACCATTCCAGTACTCAGTGAAGGGCGTCATCCCGGCGGCGTTCCGGACTCTTGGGCAAGTCCAAGGCGAGTCCCATATACCTTGCACCGCCTTGAACTGTGGCGAGAAACCCGACACCAATGAAGACGGATACGAAGTTAAAAAGATCACTGGAGGGACTGTCGGATGCGCGAGAAACAGAAGCCTCGAAGTCGGACACCAGAAGGCCCGAAGTAGAGCAGCGGCCAGAATTCGAAGACAGAACGGAAAAGAAAAAGGAAGTAAAGAAATCAAGACAGAAGAGACCAATCACGTCGTCGTCAACTAGGATGTATACGGAGGAAAGACTGATCAGCTCGATCGGATCTCTGAGTCTTACGACGACTTAGTCTTCGACCACCAACACCTGGTCAGCGCGATCTTCCGTCTCAAGGCTGCAGGCGCGATTGGTCTCTTTCCTTTTGTTCTCTTTTTTTTCACTCTTACAACGAGCAAAGGACGCGCGCGAGTTCCAGTAGTCGTGACCAGAGATGACTTTTCGTCTTGCTGCTCTGACGGCGAGCACGCCTCAACCGTGTTTTCAGCAGCCGGGAATTGGGGAGGACTTTACCGTACTGCTCTTACGGCGAGCACGCCCCACGCGTAAGCGCTTAAGCCTCCGGGACGGAGCGGCAACGCTTTTAACGATGGCGCCGGCTCCAAGGAGAGGAATTTGCCTGCGCGCCGTCTCGTTCGCTCCCTCGCAATGGGTTGGGTGTCAGGATCCGGGCTGGATAGCGTCGCGGACGCATTCAGCCCAGAATGGTGCGTATTTCTTCATTTCATCGTCTTGAAACTTACGCCCAAGGACATTTAGGACACCAAGAACTGCCACGACGGCGACGACGACTAAAAGGACGGGGACCTCGACGACTCGTTCATGCCATTAGCCTTGACCAAGCGGCGTCGTAGGGCGACGTTCGACATTTGCCGTAGGGCGATCGGATCCAGTTCGACCTTGCCTCCTCCTACCACAACACCTCAACGAGGTGTTGTGCTACGGCCTTGGGACTTTTCGTGAGCCCTCTCTTAGCGCTTTTCTTCGTTTTCTTTTTCCTTTGGCATCCATGACACCCAAGAACGGCTTCTGGCAGCCGTGAGGACGCGTTCTGCTCTCTACTGGTGATCGACGCCGTCGCGTAAGCCTCCAGCAGAGAGCAGCAATATTTCGGAATGACGGCGACAGTATTTAACCCCCCGCGCTATCGTGGTTACGCTGGCAACGAGCCTCCGGAAGTTGGGACGAGGGTTGGCTGGCATCGCGAAATTTGTGCGTATTCTTCTTGCTCTTTTCTTTTTTTCGTTCTAACTGCCTGGCACAGGCCTTTGTGTCCCACTCCAGCTGCAACGAGCACGGCGACGACGAAGGTCGTAATGCGTCTGCCCCCGGTCAGGCAACACACGAAGCCTCAAGGACTCGACGATGTTTGCGCCTTCACCAAGGGCACGAGACGCCTAAGGCCCGGCGAGACAGCGTACGATGACTCTTGGACATTGCCTGCTGGAACACGTAAGCCGTGGTGATGGTGTGAAGGGCGTCGCCAGATGAGCTAGCTCAGGAAGAGGGAAGGCTTGCGCAGAACGAGTTGCTGCTCGTTCCGCCCACAAAGGTGTGCTCCTTTTGTTGTCCTTTGCTCTTTCTCTCCCTCACACTACCTGTCTTCAAACGGACAAGCGCTTTGCGACAAATTTCCGCGTCTGAGCAACTTCTGCTTTCCTCCTTGTTCTTGGATTTCATCGTGCTTCGATGAATGACGCCTGCGTACGAGGACGGCGCGCGCACATTTCTGCTCATTCGGCCTCTGCCAGCCCTCGCGCGGCGTTCATGCAACCAAATGGCAATATATTCGGCTACACCCAGGACGACGTTCATTGTGTCACGGCATACGATATTATGCGGTATTCGCAGTTCGGGGTGATGCGCGCCATCAATGCTGTTCTTGGTATCGATTATGTAGAACAAGTTTACTGAGAGTCCTTGTTGCTCGGTCTGCTCCCAACATGCACCAGGCCTTGATGGGTGGCACGTTCTCTGAAGGGCTTGGGAGACAGTTCGCTATTTGTAGCTATGCATAATATATGTATTTTAGATCTCTTTTCCTCTATTGGTATGCAGCAAAGAGTCTTCAAATCCACAAGAAACGGTGACATCTTACATTAGAATTGGGTCCACCCAAGGTATCACAAGTTGTAGCCCATGGAGAAGACATACTACAGTAAACCAAAGAACACTCAGGTTAGCAGAGGGTTATGTATTGAAACTGAGTAGACTGGAGCAAGACCAGGTTGTTGTCAGCTAGCTTGAGTACATGAGACATGTAAGAGTTGACTTGGGAAGACTTGGGTTGACTGGGAGTGCACTGATGCACTCTGGTTAACTTTATGTAAAGCTGTATGCCTGAGTTACCCAGATGCCAAAGTGCTTTTCCTGATGAAGCACTTGTGGCTGTGTAAGACGTGTTCTATCTAATCCGGATCCATACACCTGTACCGTTCGTGCACTCTCTGTGCACGAATCGGTAACAATCCCTCTCTCCGGGATTGCCCAGGGTTTTCCCCTCATTCCTGGATTTCCCCTCTCCTTTCATTCCCGCACCTCGTCTCGGCTCGGGTACTGTAGTGTTTCAACCGTATATTCTCATATCGGGTCACGGAGCCCCACGAACCGAACCTACTGTAGTGTTTTGACCGTAGGTTCACAGCATATGATGCGATATGCCGTGAACTTACAGCGAATAGGTTCGTATCCAGGCACAGAGACGGGAATTACCCGATTTGGACAGTCCCGCCGCAGGCGGGACCAAAAATTTCTGCTTTTGGAGGGTCGTGCCTGGCTCAGAGGCACCGTGACGCGATATGCTCTATATATAGGTTCAGTTCGTCGCCTGCCGTGACCCGATATGCGAATATCCGGTCGAAACACTACAGTACTGTAGAGTTTCATTCAATTCGTCGGTCACAGGTCACAAGGGACCCGAAATCGACGAATTGTCACACCAGTCACAGGTCCCACGGAAATCTGACGAATCTGGCCAACAAATTTCACCAAAAATGGCTCTAAAGTCGGCCAAATTGGGGGTATTATGACGAAAATTTTTCGCATGTCACGGCACCTGCGGCGCCGCGACGAATTCAAATTTTCGTCAGGCCGGTCACACGTCACACGGCCTGACGAATTGAACGAAACTGTACAGTATACATATTGCATATTGCATCACGGAGCCTTCTGGCCAGGCACAGGCATCCAAAAGCGGAAATTTCAGGTCCTGCCTGCAGCGGGCCTGTCCAAATAAGGGAATTTAAGGGTCTACGAACCTATTTGCTGTAAGTTCACAGCATATCGGGTCACAAGCCGCGAACCTACAGTTGAAACGCTACAGTACCTTATTGACCTTTTTCTCTTTCATTTTCCTTTCCATTTGATTCTCTTGGCAGTCTGAGAGACTCCTTTTTATTAGGGTATTTAGTCTACATGTTAGCCTCTTTTGTATAGTAGTTAGGAACCCCCACAATCGAGGCCTCCTTCTGCCTCTCTCTCTGTGGGATTCTCTCCGAAGCTCACTCCCTCTCCGTGATCAGTGGATCCCGCGCGCAACGATACGTTCTTGCGCACGGCCGGACTCAGGTGCACACACCTTCGGGCTCAGCCAAACCTTCTTCCTCTGTACCCGCGATAGCCCTCAATCCCTCTGCCCTGCCTTGCCTGCGCTCCCTAGCCCATCGAGTCTGCCTAAGGGAGACTACCAGAGACCGGTCCACCGCGACATCTTACAGCATGGGAAGACTCCCGCTTCGCCTCCCAAACCCGCCGTGATGTCTGCGACTTTAGCAGACCTCATCTCTGCATTGACCATCAAAATTCTTGAGGTTGCGCTCTCCAAATTCACATCATCGGCATCAAATTCCTTTCCCCATGGTCACTCAAAGCGGAAATGATGGAGGCTGCGGCGACCACATTAGAGGAGTTGATTGCCTCTACGGCGAGACAATACGCGCAACGGGACGATATCCGCGACGTCTGCATCAAATACGGTCGCGAATGCTGGGAGTACGCGATCGATCTATTGTTTTCTCCTCTTTACAGCTCTAATGCACCTCTAGGCTAAAACTTCGCGTGAGAGAGCTGTATGCATTGGAGATGTGGCGGTTTTGGCGTCCTCACAATGTGTCGGTTCCGCTGCTCGAAGCACGATTTCGCAAAGAAGTAGGTCAAACTTCCGGACACGCGTAGCCAGTGCTGAATATGTGCAGCTATATTCGCGCCTCGAACGAAGAGATCAACAAAGCCCAAGCAACGTTCAGTATCGTAGATAGTTATCGGAACCTGGTTCGAAATCTGTTTGTAAGACTATGCAGGAGGTGACGAAGGAAGAATTTTACCGTTGATAGATACCGTCCAAGTCAGGACCCAACTATCCAGAATCCTAAACCTCGCTTTTGTTAAAGTCGCGCCTGTTACGCGGGTAGCCGTACACCGGAGGACTTGCCTAAGGGTAAAGGGCAAAATCAGATTACTGTCAACAGCCCTCTTTAATGACGAGGGTTAAAAAGATTTGGTGGTAAATCCGGGTCCAGACCCGACTTCGCGACGGCGACACCTGGCGATACATATACATTCAATCAATACACTTACTGGAGCAGATGTAAGTTACCTCTCAAAAGAGTACGATAGATCAAACAAATGACACATACCTCGAAGAATCGCAACCTTTGTTCGAATGGAATTCATTCCGACGAAACGGAACCCGGCGCGACGTGGGTCGACGCGATTTTCGGACAGTGTATTCTGCTGCAGGCGCAACGCGGGGCCGAAAAATGTATCGTACGAGTCGCATTTTCGTGGGTGAAGAATATATTTGGAGAAGCCCTAGCAATATACCCGAAAGCGAAGAGCAAGGCCGGAATGCGTTCGAGGAAAAGGTGTTGCCCTTGTGGCAAAGGAAGCATTTCGACGCGACTCGAGTGATTGCGATGGGTCACTGCGACTTGCAAATGCGCGTCGTCCGATCCGTAAAAGCGTGAAACAAGCGCGGCTAACGCTGTTGTAGGTGTCGCTAGAGCCTGCCCGCCTATAAACGCCAAGATAGAAACGGCGGGTTGGTGATTTTTTGCGAGGGCTATATGAAGCGAGATATATTAGTAACGCAAAGCTTGTAGGGCAAAAGCAAGGCGTCATACTGGAGGAAACGTGCGTGATGGTTGAAGGCAAGGCAGGTGCACAGCCACGGTTCTCCTTTGACTGCCATGGATGCAATCACCTTTTCATTTTATTCGACGCGACTTGAGGGCCAGAGCTACGGCCGCTTGCCGTGTGCGTTTCGGAGAGCTACCGTCCGTGCGAGGCCACTATTCATCTTTCGGGAAACTGGGCCGCAATCAATTTCCCCCCGAGTTCGTGTCGCGCCGTTCCAAATGCGACTTTCAATTGACAGGATAGTACTGGGGCATTATGTACCAAGGTTTCCTCTTCTTATTCTCGAAAGTTCTCGAAACAGTATTCATCAATTTGCAGATTTTCCTGACCCAGTCATACGCGACGGCTCGCTCATTCTGTCTGAAGCACTAACATCTGTCGCCTTGGCGTTCAACGGCCGAGGAACACATCCTGCTGCCGTCCTTCAACTGGTCTCTAAATATCTTGACGATTGTGAACATTTGAGCATACGAAGAATGTAAACATCTTCTCGCGGAATTCCTCTTCCGTAACGGTTAACTCTGACCATCAGTGAATCATGGGTATATTGCGACTGAATCCTCCCGCCGGATCGATCATCGAACATCTCTTGCTTTCCTCCAACCACCATGGACGCTGTTTCACCCGTCAGAGACCCACGCACCTCGACGCCCATTGAGGAGCTGCACGATGATCCGAATTGTAAGTGTAAAGTCCTCCTCACTGATACTCCTCAAGTCTGTTTTCAGTTAGAGCCAACGACGCCGACGTGTGCATACTTTCATCGGACCACGTCCGCTTCAAGCTCCACAGCGCCAATCTCCGAGTCGTGTCGTCCATCTTCCCCGCACCGCCAGCCACCTCCCAGTGCGACGATCCTATCTATCTCGATGAACCAGCGGCAGTCCTACGGATCCTCCTTGCATATATCTATCCTGATCCTCCCCACCCCGAACTGGAAGACCTCGAGTTCCCACTCCTCTACGATGTCGCGGTCGCCGCCGATAAGTACCAGTTCATGATGCTCGTGTATCTTTGTGAGCTCGTACTCGAGTAGGTCTTCGCCATCCCGATTTCCGTGACATTAGTATTGAACCTACACTCCAGGAAGCACAGTGCAAAGCATCCCTTCAAAATCCTTCGATATACGGTACTTCGAGGAAATAAACGCGCAATGGATCGTGTTGCCCAGCAACTCTCAAGTTTGGTCTAGGAACTTGTATTCAGGAACTACAAGGTGATGTGGAACTCTTTAGAAGATGGGTATGTGTTCGCCTTGTCTACCTATGCCAACCCTCATATCCTAATGGTTCCCAGATCGTGTACAGAGAGGCTGTTTATCGTCTACTCAGGATTATTTCAGCGCTCCCAGTTCAAGTTCAGGGGGCCCTTCAGAAATAACTCAACGTCTACAATATGCAGTGTCAGAAGACAGGTTTGATTCAAGCATCTTGTTCTCAGCTACCAAGGACATCGATAGTTGGCTCCAAACTTTGTGGGGGAAAAGGATATAGAAGGGTATCGGGTCGACTATTTCAGTCTTGTACTCTACAAAATGATATGCAACATATGAAGGTGCAAAAGCATGCGGTTTTGAAGTCGACGGGTAAAGTCAGACGGGCCAGACAATTAATGAAGGGAATCGATGGTCGTTCTCTGGATGTGTAGTATATTTATCCGTCCGTACACACCAGCTACGATGCTCGCTGTCGCTGACAAGCTGACAAGGGCGATCTGGCAGTCAAGTTCAAGTTGCGTCAAGAGATGGAACAGTCATGTGGCTGTGCAGCACTCTTTTTCCTCTGGCGATCACGCATGTTTTCATGCTCTCGTTTAAGCACCCCAATTCAACGCCGCGCCCTAAGATTCGCGCCAATACGATACCAACATGACAGCGCCGGAGAAGGCTCGCAGTCGTGGCGCACCAGTCCGAACGCTGATATCCTGGAAATGTTGCATGAATGTACGCGGCTTCCTTTGCCGGATTCTCATTGCTGACCTTGCTTTTTCTTCTTCCCATACTCTTTCACACAACGCGACCTATCTATTCCACTTGCCATATACGCCTTCCTCCAACGACTATTCATATGCAGGCAGGCGCCAGTGTCTCGATGGATACAAAGCGTACAGCTTTGCCACGGCCTATAACAGCGTAGCCGCGCTCACTACCCGCCTCACCGGACCAGACGACGCGCGCCTACGGGTGATGAAGGGAGTCGGCGCGGGAATCCGGGAGCGCGTGCGCCGCAGGCTGGCTGGGCAGTCGGTCACCCAAATCCTGCGAGCAAAGTTCGACGAGGACGCTTTACTAGCGAAGGAGAAGAAAAGTAAAGCTCTGAGACGGAAGAAAATAATGGAGTCGGACGATAAAGACTTGTTGAAAGAAATCAAGCGCGTTCCCGGGCTTGGGTGTGTATTCTCGCGCGCGCGTCGTTCGTTCATACTCACTTGTCTATAGCGACGTCGCTGCTCTTAAATTGCTTGAAATGGGCTGCGAGTCGCTGGAGCATCTCAAGCAAAGCTCAGAACTCCAAAGCATCCTCACCGATCGCCAAAGGAATAATGTCAAGTATTACCAAACCGTGCAAAGCAGAGTCTCCCGCCCCGAGGCCGAATGCATACGCGACTTCCTTGAACGCATGCTCCGCAACCCTGCGCATGAAGTATCCGAGGCGGGCGATCACGAGCGGTGGCAAGTGCACCACGTCGGGGACTACCGCCTCGGCCATGAAGAAAGCAGCGGCCATCGACCTCGTCGTATTCCACCCCAATTTCCACGACACCCCTCATGCCCCCACCCTGCCACCTCCTACCTATTAAACTGGGCCTCAGGCAAAGGCTACCCCACCTCCCTCGCAGACCAGTCCGCCGATCAGCCTTCTAGGACTGGTAGGAAAAATCCAGCAGCAGGCCGCAGGGCCCTCCGTTCTGGAAAAAATGGTCCCGCTACGACGAAATCATAAGTTCCCCGCTCCTCACCAAAATCATACCCGCCATCCGGCAGCACAGTCTCCTCCTCACCGGGTTGACCGAGGACAAGGAGCAGACGCTGCGCTGGCGCGGCATCGTCAACGTCCCGTTCGAGCTCGGGTGGGTCATGAACCCGCGCTACCGCCAAATGGACCTGACGCTCGCGCCGTACAAGTCCTACGGCCGCCTTTCTCGCACTCACAGGCGATGACGAGTTTTTGCAGCATTGCACTATCGCAGCGGCGAGGAGCGGGCTGCTCCTTAATGAGTATGGACTCTGGAAGTGGGAAGAGGGCGCGGAGCCGCCGCCGGTTCCGAAGAGGCGGAAGCAGTCCAAGGAGCCGTTTACGGGCCAGTGGGTGCTCATGGAGGAGGAGGGCTTTTGACGGAGCAGAGACTTTTTCGATCGGATTGGCATTGAGTGGGTTGTGCCCGAGAAACGCAATTTCATGAACTTGAATGCTTATTGGAGGAAGAAGAGGGAAACGTTGAGGATTGTCTATTGATACTACGAGCCTTTACTATACTTTACTAATGCGACGTTATTGAGGCCCCTCCTGCCCTGTTGTGCATTGTGCGATGCATGAAAACTATAAACAGTCCAAGGCGCATAGCCGGAACACCTAATCACGCACAAACGTGTACCATGGGTACGTCGTATTCCATCTGTGCTTCATTTGTCTGGCAACCTCGTTAAGAAACTGTCGCCTGTTCCTCCTCGTTACGCCCATCAAAGACTTATTGCTGCGGGTCTGAATGATGGAACTAATTCGCAGGTGAGGAGGGATATTGTCTGAGGGGGGAATTCGAATCACTAGCGTTGTAGCCTGGTGAGTATCGCAAACCTACGTGTAGGCAACAGGTACTACCTCAATCGACAAGAACCGCAACCGGCTGCCATGGTCGAAGAACATCATCGAAGCAGACGATATCAAAAGCCTTGGTATGCTACAGAAAAAAGGGACAGAGGTGATTTTATTCTTCGGCATGCCTTCCATGCTTTGCCAGCCTCACATCCAAACGCTCCAAATGCCGGAGCTGTACTCCACACCGGCCTTCCGAGCTCAACAATCCGGGCTAAAACCTCGGGGCGTATCATAGTCTCCAGCGGCGCACAAAATTCATATCCCCATACATCAAAACCCTCGCACCCTCCCTACTAATCTCCCACCAGAGCCGTCGCAACTCCTCAAGGTACAGCCGCAATACCCTCTACTCTCCGTCCCGCCAACATTCTTCGCGACAGATAAAACGACCCCGCGTCCCGTGCATCGTCTCCGGCTTCTTCACAAACACCTGCCCATCCGACACCTGGTCGAACATGTACATGTATTGCGCGTATACAGTCGTTCAGGGTGCGTCAACCGGATAACGATTGTTC
>JADNRX010000503.1:0-37576 GCA_015501595.1 Hymenopellis radicata | reverse complement strand
TTCATGCTTCGCGATCTCGGAGAAAGAGCGCGCTTTCGGTATGAGGACACTGCATTATTATTACAGATACCGTCAGAGACGCGTCGACCCTCCAAACGAGCGTAAAAAAACTTACTCGATGTTGCGTGGCAACAGTAACGCCGCCCTCGTCCGTGATGCTGACGATCTTGGTTATCTCCACCGCAGGTCTGCCCACACATCTGAGATATTAGGTGAGGCCGGATTGTCGGGGGTGAGCAAGTTGATGCGTACATTCTGAAGAAGCGAAAGACAGGCGAACAGTCGATCTGTCCCGGAGCGGATTTACTTGGATGGCAAGCAAATTGAACTAGCTCTTGTATTTCGCAGTCTGGTTTACTTGGCTTGTTTTCTGTCATGTTGCATGTGTCCACAGAAGAAGGCTTTGGAGCTCAAGAAGCAGGCTAACTACTCGGTCCCGCTCGTGCCGGTGCCGACTTGCACAAGTTCCCACGATCCACATGCATTAAAAATTGAAAAAAAAACGTTCGATCGAAACGACCTCCTTCGCATCCACCTTTCCTCCCACCACCATCCTCGTTTCACCATGGTTTTCAAAGTCGCTGGTGAGCACCTTTTCTGCGCTGTCAAGCCTGCTGTGTGCTCAACGACTGTCAGACGTTTCCCTTGCCGCCTTTGGCCGCAAAGAGATTGAGATCGCGGAGGTATTTGCGCTCTGCTGCCTTTTTTTTCGTTTCGTCTCAACGGCATTTGGCTTAGAATGAGATGCCTGGTCTTATGAACTTGCGCCAGAAGGTGAGAGTCGTACGATCTGATCCAAACGAGTACCAACTCATCCGCCATCAGTACGGACCCTCGCAGCCCCTCAAGGGTGCCCGCATCGCTGGATGCCTCCACATGTGTGTTGTCTACCTTGCCAACCCTGTCGCCGTTAAAAACAATTGTATTAGGACCATCCAGACCGCCGTCCTCATCGAGACGTTGACCGCTTTGGGCGCCGAGGTTACCTGGTCGTCCTGCGTATGTTTTCCCGTATTCATATCGACCACACAATTTATTAAGTGCATTCCAGAACATCTTCTCAACCCAGGACCATGCCGCTGCTGCGTAAGTTCGTTAATTGATCAAGATTTTCTTTATCTGATCAATCTTTCCAAAGGATCGCTGCTACCGGTGTTCCCGTCTTTGCCTGGAAGGGCGAGACCGAGGAAGAGTACAACTGGTGTATCGAACAGACCCTCGCGGCCTTCCCTGGTGGAAAGCCCCTCAACATGATCCTCGACGACGGTGGTGACCTTACCTCCATTGTCCATGACAAGTACCCCCAGTACCTCGCTGGTTAGTTGCTTCCGTTACATTCCGGTTCTCATCAATCTCATCATTTTCGCTAGACATCCGTGGTATCTCTGAGGAGACTACTACCGGTGTTCACCACCTGTACAAGTCTTTCCGTGACGGCAAGCTCAAGGTTCCCGCCATCAACGTCAACGACTCTGTCACAAAGTCCAAGTTTGACAACCTCTACGGATGCCGCGAGTCTTTGGTTGATGGTATCAAGCGTGCTACCGATGTCATGCTCGCTGGCAAGGTCGCTGTCGTTGCTGGCTTCGGAGACGTCGGCAAAGGAGTCAGTCCGCTGTTCTAGTTCTTGCTTACCTTATTACTGACTTCCTTCGTCAGTGCGCCGAGTCTCTCCGTTCATATGGCTCTCGTGTTCTTATTACCGAGATCGACCCCATCAACGCCCTCCAGGCTGCCATGGCTGGCTACGAGGTTGTGACTATGGAGGAAGCCGCTCTCGTGCTAACATCTTCGTTACCACCACTGGTAACAGGGATATCATCACCTCCGCTCACTTCCCCCTCATGCCCGAGGACGCAATCGTTTGCAAGTATGCATATCTTCAACATCATATCGTTTGGAAGCTCACACCCATTTTAGCATCGGCCACTTCGACATTGAGATCGACGTCGCGTGGTTGAAGGCCAACGCCAGTTCCGTGGTCAACGTCAAGCCTCAGGTTGACCGATACACCATGCCATCTGGCCGCCACCTCCTCCTCCTCGCGGAGGGACGTCTCGTTAACCTTGGGTATGTACTATACACTTGCAAGCGATTCATCGCTCACTGCTATCTCCAGATGCGGAACTGGCCACCCTTCCTTCGTCATGTCTTGCTCCTTTGCCAACCAGACCCTTGCGCAGATTGCTCTCTGGACTACCCCTGAGAAGTTCCCTCTCGGTGTCCACATCTTGCCCAAGGAACTCGATGAGGAAGTTGCTCGTGCTCACTTGGCACAACTCAACATCAAGTTGACGACTCTCACGTCTGTCCAGTCGGAGTACCTTGACATCCCCGTCAATGGTAAGTTGTTTTCTGTAATTGATCACGACAACGGCTCACCGCGTTTGTAACAGGTCCCTACAAGGCCAGCCACTACAGGTATGTGCGACAATCATGCTTCGATTCATGATGCTGATGTCTCGTTCTTTTTCTAGGTACTAAGCGCTAGCTAGTTACCCGTAAGACTCGATGGCCTCAACGAGCCCTCGCCAAAAAACGGGATATTAGGATCTTCAACGTCCTTACTGACGGGGATTATCAACTGATCCTTCTCAGACACAGTTTATTTAATGGCAGGGAAATATAGTTGAGATAAACATGGCGCGTCCCAAGGTGTGGGAGGATGCGACTGGGTGTGGCGTGTGGGTTGGCATGTTAGTAGATGATTGTTGTATTGTACAGGGCCTCAACGAGCCTCGCTATGATATTGTAGAGAGACTGTTCGAACATACCCTTTCGGTTTTTCAAGTTCCTTAAGAAGTCCTGGAGATTTTAGTCGCCGTATCCAGCCATGATCGACAGATCATGCATTTCTAGTGATTATCACTCGCTCGACCTGCCGTGGTTCAAACGAAGTCAAGGTGGTCAAGTCGTGATTTCATGAAGAGCAATGTAGCAAACTGACATCCAGTAAATCAAACAAACATCATTTCGGAAGATGAACCAAGCTCAGTTGTTGGCTAAAACGTGGCTAGCTATTTTTGTAACTCAACGACCATGATCAACCTAAGAATAGGTCTGTCTCTGTTCACGCTTTACCAGCACCAGAAAGAGAACAAGGCCGTCAACCACGTCTATTCATCGCCAACCCCAGGAAGAGAACAAGGCCGTCAACGATACACATCTATTCATCGACCTCAGGCAGTAACCGGAAATAGTGTATCATGCCTGAAGTATCTGCTCTCGGGCCCATCGACCCTTCGTCTGTCATCGCGGCTGGAACGAATGAAAGCGAGAACAAGGCCCCGTGGATCCTGCGCAAGCTCGTTGGTGTAAGTCAAAGTTTTAACTCATAGAGTGTGTATCCATGCGTAGTACTAACAGTCAATGACGGGCCGAATTGTGTTATCTTCGTACGAGAGTCTACGTGCTGCTGGCACCACGATAATCTGTCTGTCGCCTTGGGGAGATTCTTCCGCATTGGTTCTCCCCTGCATACGTTTCAGAGATCTAGCTGTGCACACTGTCATCGCGGCAACGGTACGCGGGAATCTCCTTCAAAGTTGTTTAGCGCGCGGCTAATGATGCAATGATGTTTAGGGTGGAATGGCAGCCGTAGCTTCTCCTGTAAGTCTCTATGTTGTTCGCTGTTCTCATCATGAGTAGTGATATATGCGCTGTGTCTAGGTTATGGGCCCCGTGTCCGACCTGGTTGTATCGTCGTTTGGAGATACGCTCATCGTCGAGTTGGGCCTTCATGCTGGATTCGAAGGGACGACCAAGATCGCGAATGATCTGGTTATTGAAAAGACTGTGAAACATATGATACCGACTCATTCGAAGAGACTGGAGACTACGAACGTGAAGATATTGACGATCACGCTCAAGTTTAAGCAAACGACCGAAGACGCGGCTCTTGGGTTCTTCAGGAGTAGTATCCACAAGTAGGTCACTATTCACAGACAGTGCAAATGTTTCTTTTTCACCAATGCGCGTTAATCTTCTAGGGATGCATCCTTGTTTTCAACTGTAAAAGATTACCTGGCCGTCGAGAAGGGCTGGTTTTCGCCCTACCTTTTCGCAAGCGCCCGACGCCCAATTATACCCCGAACCATGAAGCCTGACATCCTCTTTTGTCACGGCCCATTCCTCGAAGGTGACTCTTCCCCCTCCATTTCCCGGTGAAACGCGTTTCTCACCACCATCATCATACTTTACACGCAAGGTGACTACAAGCTAGGCGAAACCCTGATGAACGAATCTGCATCCGTGATTATGCTGGCGCAGGCCCCACCTCCCACAGAGGCCAAGGCGCCCGAGGAATCGCATCGATTCGACATGTCCAAGCTCACGAGCAACTTACCGTCCCTGTCGAGTATGTTCGCGCGCTCACGGTCGCCGTCGCCCAATCCCGATGACACCGGCCACGGAGACAAAGATAATAAGGGCGGCGCGGAACCTGTGCCACAGTTGACTGCCCTGCCGCCACCGCCCGCGCCCAGACGTATGGTCATTCTCGTTGTCGGATTGAAGCCGCATAGGAAACTGTGGACGACTAGCGCGCGCCCGGGGGAAAGTGTGATTCAGTATCTGCTGCTGAATGGGTGTCCAGCGATTGTTGTTCCTGTAAAGCTGGGTGCGCCGCTTCTTGCGTGGGATGGGCTCACGCTCGAAAACCTGTGGAAGATGGAGCTGCCTGATGAGGGCGCTGGAAGCAAGACGGGCGCGTTTGAGGGTGTTGTTACTGTTTTGTTCGAGTTTTTGGATCTGTGCGTGGATTGGGCACGGGTTACGCTCGATGGTGAATTGGGGACGCCAGTCGCGGATGAGGACGCTGGTAAGAACCTGGTGAAAGAGTCTCTGACGCTGTTGGTCGCTGCGGCTATCCGCAGCAGGGAAAGCAAAGAAGTTCGGAAGGAGCTTGATGAACAGCGAGCTGGTGTTGCGATGTGGAGGATCCCTTGAAGACTTCCGTGTCCGCATTAATTTTTGTTGTTGCAGTCAGTATCTGTTGTTGGGGCTATTTTCGGTGGAATGCGGGATCTAGGCTTATGGGTATTTCGTTGTAACAGTCTGAGTTGTGATCATTATTCAACATATATTCAGGATCTGATTGACATAGCCTTTGAAAAATTTTCTTGGGAAAGCAGAGGACCAAGGTCTCCGCTTCCACCATGCTCGGATCTCTCGTACTGATGCGTGATAACCGCCGTCTCCATGTCCTCTTCGTGGCTTTCCTTCTGGCACTTTCGGACGTCGTCAAAGAGGCGCTGATCCTCGGTGTTATCTGGTTTGAGGGTTGCGCTGGATAGATGGGTAGCGATGCTGACGGCGGCTCTTCGCCATAAATTGCGGGCGTTCGCTGACGCCGACTGAACGAATGGGAGCAAGTCCTTAGGACTGCGAGGCCCGTCGCAGGATCCAGAAAGGCGGGAAGATTTAGTTGCCAACCACTGCAAAGCATGAACATCATGCAGGTCAAATAAGGAAACCTCAGAAGGACGCACCTTGTGCTCGAGAGCTTCCGCTGCCGTTGGACGTTCTACAGGATCGAGCTTTAAGCACTGCCGAATGAAGTCTTCTGCAGTAGGACTGATGCTCTTCCAGTACCCCTTCGGTTCGAATTTGAAGTCGCCCCGTTTTATGGCCTGGATTTCTTCTTTCTGGGTTTCGCGCCCAAAAGGCGTGTAGCCAGCCAAGAGGAAATAGGTGATAACACCTATAGCCCATATATCGACCGGCTGGCCGTGGCCAGCTGTAGGTCAGTTAGCTCTGGACGATATTGGATGCGAGAACTTGCTCTTTTTGAATATCTCGGGTGCCATGTAGGCGACTGTCCCGCAGATTTCTGTCACTTTGACTGCCTTGCACTCGTCCAATATGACGCTCAGACCAAAGTCCGTGATCATAACGTCCGCGTCGTCTCCTGGGTTCCGGAAGAGAAGGTTTTCGGGCTTTAGATCTGTATCTCGGGAGTCAGTGTAATAAGAAGAAGACGGTTCGTATAGATGTACCTCGATGGACAATTCCCGCGGCATGGATATATTTCACGGCATCTACGACGCTTCGAACGATGTCAACTGCATCGCTGTATTGCTATGAATGGAGTGTCGCCTTGCTGTGATGGGGCTGACGCACTACTCATAGTAACATCCTTTGTTGCAGATGCGATCGAACAGTTCACCACCAGTGCATAACTCAAAAACTAGGTAGAGGTTATATTCCGTCTGGAGATTGTTAAGTAATTAAACAGAAAAGAAGGAAATGAAGACATCTATACCTCAAAATAATCACGCAATGACACGATATGCTTGTGCCCCGTCGAGATTTTCTTCAGGATATTCACCTCATTTCGGACCTAAATATGGAGAGGCATGAGACGCAGAAAGCGCAGTGCGTGATCGTAGATGGACGGACCAAGTGCTCCCTTCCTTTCATCAACCTCTTATTGATGACTTTACAGGCGAAGCGTTCGCGCGTTTCGATATGAATAGCTTCTTTGACAATGGCATAAGTGCCGCTGCCCAACGTCTTGCCCGTACGATACTGATATATGATCATCAACAACGATGGCTGGTATATGAATGCCAGGAACGTACTTGACATGGTGCAACGACAGCGGGGTTCGTTACTTTCTCTGGCATTCAGTGAGCGGGTGGGGAGGATGACAGTAGTAGTACGAAGACGAGGAGGGCCAGCGCCGGTACTAGATCGCAGTCCTGCCGACGATCCAAGTTGAGTAATTACTCATAAATAAGATGAGAAGGAGTGATACTACCGGGAGCCAAGGCGTCTTGGTATACGAGTCGAATTCACGGGATGCGTGTACCCAGCGCGAAAGCCCTTTGAGTAGATGCGGTGTTTCCTAGAATAACTGAAACATACCCATCAGGCATCTCGAGTGTTCAAGGCTGGCTTTCCAAGGTAATTGAAGTCGTTGTCTTGGGTCGGCGAGATACTTGCCGAAATTTTCGACGCGGGAGTGGATCAAGGGCAATTGAGTGAGTCATAATGAGTCTTTCTGAACGCCGCAAACACGTTGAGTGACGAAGATATGTTGAGGAGAGTGGGAAAGGTCTTTGAGAGAGGAATGGCGTTTCTGGACTTGAGTTTCCTAAAGACATGGCGTTGTAAAGTTTTTCACGCGTCGCGATGAGTGGCGAATAGAGTCCAAAGCAAGTTGAAAGCGTTGGAACTTGGCAGTCTCTAAGATTAAAACCGATTTAGAATCGGAGGATACGCGGCTTCATTTGAGGTGAGTAAATATCAATTTTGGGTCACCGGCGGTTAGACGAGGAATAAGATGAACTTGCTACCGAGAGCTGTTACTTAGCTGGTTCTGAGTACTGAGTACTGAGTGAGTGAAAGAAGAAGACTTTTGTTTGGACGTACGTACACCGTCACGCTGCTGATGCGCGACCTATTCGTGCACCCGGTCTCGGATATGGTGCCGCTCCGCTCGGCTAAACTTAAACCTGTTTAACCCCGACTGAGACCATCTTCACACCTTCCATCATGTCGTACTACCCTCCTCAAGGTGAGCTGCTTTCGAGTTGATTATAACTTGCCACTTACAACGATTGGAACAGGCGCGCCACCTGACCAGCAAGGCGGCTACTATCCCCAGGTCGGTTACCGAAAGCCAAGTATTTAAACCATTCATTCATTCATCGGCGACAGGCTCCTCCACCGGCTTTCCAACAAGGAGGATACCCCGGTGGTCCACCAGGCGGAGGTTATTATCCTCAACAGCAGCAACCGCAAGTTGTCTACGTGTAAGTCGATGCGTCAGGCCCAACGAATCCAGAGCCTCATTGCCATACAGTCAGGAACAAAAGAAGGACGATGACAGCGGTTGCTGTCTGCCTTGCTTAGCGGGAATATGCTGTTGTTGCTGTCTTGAAGGTGCGTCGGTCTATGGCTCATTTGACCGAGGGACGTTGATGTAATCTTTCCACAACAGCGATGTTTTGATGAGTGGGTAGCTGCTTGGTTGTTGGTCGAGGCATTCGAGTACTTGGACGCACGTTCTAAAAGTCGTACTTTTTGATATTCAAGATTATCTTTTTGCGCGGATAAGGCTGAATTTCCGATCAGAACACGGACCTCGTCATCGATGCACGTCCACTCGTCCATCGACGGTCAACATTGCTAATCCAGTGCAATTCCGGTGCATCATTCAGCCTTCAAGCAGCCATACTGCGTAGCGCCGTCGGTGAATCCGTTGAAGTTCTGACGTCACAAGGAGTTGCCTTAGCACCGCCACAATTTGAATCGCATCAATATAGGAGTGTGTTGGCTTTCTACCATCAACCAACAGCTCCCCCTCCATCTCATGGCCGCTAATGACAATGAAAAGGCAGAAAATCGCGTAAATTTCGTGTCTTCGTCTCCTGAACCTCTTGGCCGTCATTCTCTGGAACGGACACACACCAGAAATGCCACTTTCGACTCGACTGCTACTCCGCAGAAGGTCCTCCGCCCGCCTCCATTTTCCAGGAAATTGACCAGGTCCCTCTTTCTGAGGCCCGCGAGCAGTAGAGGTCCTGCTCCCGGATATCTACAGAGTCTGAAGTCGGCAGCCACCTATAGCTGGGTCAATGTCCTTCTCGTGTTCAACCCTATCGCCTGGGCCCTCCATTACACTCATCAAACAGATGGGGTACGTTCCTATTTTTATTGGTATCCAATCTTCTAACTACCTCCCAGGCTGTATTTGCCATGGCACTCCTAGGTGTCGTGCCTCTCGCTGGAATGCTCGGACATGGGACGGAAACTATTGCTTTGTACACCGGAGACGCGCTCGGAGGTCTCATCAATGCCTCGCTAGGAAATGCCACAGAGTTCATCATCGCCATTCTCCTCTTGGTCAAATGCGAAATTCGCGTTGTACAGGCTTCATTATTGGTACGATTTGTGGCGTTTGCGGAATTCATCTAACATATCCACAGGGGGGACTACTTTCGAATCTACTCCTTGTCACTGGCATGGCTTTCCTCGTCGGTGGTATACGCTTTTCGGAGCAGGAATTCCAGCAGAGTGCGGCACAACTAAATACATCTCTACTTACACTTGCTGTCATCGCCCTCGTCATGCCATCCGTCTTTGCCTTCGCGATCGAACAGGCTTCCGGAGAGGACGAGGAACGTGGTATCATTCTAGAGATGTCTCGAGGAAGCGCACTCATTCTCATCTTCATTTACATGAGTTACATGGTGTTTCAACTCTACAGCCACTCTCATCTCTATAACCCGGAAAACGATGTACTCCTTGATTCCGAAAGGTCCTCTGTAGCATCTGGTCACTCCCGTCCAACTTCGCTCGCACCTGTAGCATTGGAGCCTGAAGCCCCGATTCGCCCCATCCGGAGGCATAGCACTGTTCCATTCGGCAGCGCTGCAGCTCTTGGATGGGGCACGCAAGCACGCCCTCCGCTGGCGCTAGCCCCAACTCGTGTGCTTGAGAAGCAAAATGAACTTCGGTACGCACCATTATTCGGCAGTCCAATTAAGGCTTACAATCCTTCGTAGCGTTAAGAATGCAGCTCAACGCCTGACCATGCAAACTGCTGCCCGTCGCGATATCGAGGCTGCCATTCGCAGACCCAATGGTTCTGATAGCGATGATGAGGAGAAGGAGACTCCGGAAATGAATCTTACCGTTGCTATCTGCCTACTTATGGCGTCGACCGGGCTGACTTGTTAGTGGTCGCAGTCTATTTTCTTCGACTTCAGTTAACAATTCGTAGACGTCACTGCCGAAGCCTTGACGGACTCTTTGGAAGGCATTGGTCAGGTCAGTGACGCACAACTAGATCAATAGCATGGTCTCACCCCCTCCTTCTATAGACGGGTGCCGTGAGCACTGAGTGGCTTGGTCTCATCCTTCTTGCCATGTACGTTCCGACTTCCCCCGTCTTCGACGTTACTGACATCTTGGCAGTGTTGGAAACGCCGCCGAACATGTCACCGCTGTCTTCGTCGCGTACAGGAATAAGGTCGACCTTGCTCTTGCGGTCTCTGTTGGCTCGTGTATCCAGGCATGTCCTTCGTTCTTTATGTCTCGCGCGATTCTTACTCTCTCATAGATTGCTCTCTTTGTGATTCCCCTGTTGGTCCTCATTGGTTGGATGATTGGAAAGCCTTTGTCCCTTTTGTATGTTCTGCGCGATATGTGACAGGAAGTCAACTAATCATCCCACCCAGATTCGACCCCCTGGAAGTAGTCACTCTCTTCCTTTCCGTCCTTCTGGTTCGTTTCGCTACAGAGGACGGACGAACTCACTACATGAGCGGCGTCCTTCTCTTTGGCTCCTATGTGCTAATCGTAGGTTGGGTTAGTATATCGGAATTCTTTGCTGATGTTCATCAGGCGTTCTCGTTCTGGTATTACCCTCAGGGTGGCACCAGTAGCGGAAATCTTTTTGCGGAATGTTAATGTTGGGATTTGTTGGTCAAGTTTAACGTCGTACGGAATTTGTTACATTGAGGTTTCGTCCTCATTTATGACCCATACATAGATATCTCTTACGCGTATACTGCACGTCCGAATTAACGCGTCTATTAATGTCCCATCGTCATGTCGCGAGGTTCGTGCGACTGTTCGCGGTTTACGTGGTACCCGCAACCGCGCAGCGACGACGGTCTGCGCTATCTTCAAAGGCTATACGAGAATGATCAGGACGCGTGTACTGCGCGCCTTTGCACAGTCGAAGAAACGATGGGCTGCGCAGAGCCAATAGTAGTCATGCGGTTAGGTATCCAATGCTATTGCCTGGCTGCGCGTGGTTACAGGGTATGCATGACTTGTTTTGCATATGTGAGCTGAACTCGATGCTGCAGCATATTCTCTTTGAGCTGGAGTTCGTTCGCGCTTCAATATGACGACAGCTTCAACGATCTATTTGATAAGTCACGCAGCGTCGGCAGCGCAACAGCTTAGGATGATCTTCACGTCCGTCGTCGATCCACCTCGTACTGTCAGCGATTGTCCGCGGCGGTACATTTCAAATCAACTACAATGTGGGCACTCTCATTGGTCTACATTGGATGATCACTGACGTATGTAGCGACCCGACTATCTGTTGACTTGCCGCCCGGTAACTCGCACTGCGCAGTTGCATGGGGCTCGTATATAATTTGAGGTAAACAGTTTCTACTCTTCCACATTCACATACTCTCTCTTATTCTCTCAAATCATGGTTGCAGCACTCTCCGTTCTCTTACTCGCCGCGTCTGCTGTGTCGTCGGTCAGCGCCCACGCGGGCCACGCCCCGGCGAATTACAAGCGCGACAATCTCGCGGTCCGGGAGGATCTGGAGACGCGCTGTGGAGATGTCCTCGCTGCTCGCAGGAGGAAACGCTCTTTACAGGTCACGGAGCGCGCTTTGGCGCGTCGAGACGGAGTTATGCCGAGGCAGTCTTCGAGCAATGATTCTACCTGTACTGTAACCCCGGAGGTCACCCAGGGACCGTATCATATTCTGTGAGATCGTTTTGGCGTGTACACTTTTGTGATGTGCTCAACGAGGCTATTCTTTCAGCGCAGAGATTGTTCGCCAGAATATCACTGAGAACCAAGCTGGGGTTCCTCTGGAAGTCAACGTAAAGTGCTTGTTCTAACATTGAAATACCTGTTACCGAGCTGCTATTCAGATTGATTTCTTCGACGTTGCGACATGTGAGCCCGTCCAGGTCTGGGTGGACTCATGGCACGCCAACGCCACCGGCTTTTACGCTGGATACATCGCCGAGACTGGCGTACGTCTTCTTATGTCTTTCCGTATCGAGAATAGCTAATTCGAGCATATCGTAGTCCTCCATTTCAAGTGGCTCTGGCATGGGCGGCGGTAACATGTCCTCGATGTCGAGCGGCGGAGGGATGCCGACTCAGTCTGCAGATTCGTCTGCTACGACCAGCTACGGTGTTTACTCAGGCGCCGACGCTGAGAGTGCCGCTTCTCAGCTCAATACCTATATGGACGACAACAGCACTTTCCTTCGTGGTGTGTATCAGTCTGAGTGAGTTCTCAAGCCCATTGAAAGGATTGTGGTGTTGATTTCTTCGTCTTAGTGAGGATGGTCATATCACTGTTTATTCTATCGTCCCGGATGGTGTAAGTTGTATTTTTTGTCTTCCCTTTTGAACAGTGCATTTACGGGTTTCTAGACTCTGGTCGTGCTCAGCATTATCACATCAAGGCCTACCCTGAA
The DNA here is from genome assembly GCA_015501595.1 of Hymenopellis radicata. Lineage (NCBI taxonomy): Eukaryota > Fungi > Basidiomycota > Agaricomycetes > Agaricales > Physalacriaceae > Hymenopellis > Hymenopellis radicata. The sequence goes on along the minus strand of JADNRX010000503.1, from coordinate 25,382 downwards.
GGATACATCGCAGAAAACGGCACCTTCATCGCCACGGGCAGCGCTGTCCAGTAAGTATTGATTCCTGGCATCCTTTAGCATGCTCTGACGTTGTACTACAGCACTGGTCAATTCTTCTTCGACAATGAGACACTTGAGGCTATCGCCGTGACCTACCCTTATTCCTCGAACTCCATTGACTGGTCCGACGCCGTCACCAACGATGCAGACCAGTGGTACCCTTATCGTAGGTTAACTGCCGTCGCTTTAACACCTCGCCGACTTACACTTCTCCATAGAATCTGCTACTGGCTACAACGCCGATATGGACATCACTTGGGTCGGCGACGAGATTACTGACGGTCTCATCGGAAGTATCTCCGTTGGACTTAACATGTATGTCATTTTTCGTCATTCGACTGGGATTCTGGTCTCACAGTCATGGTACAGGTCGTACGCTAGCGTCGAGCTCAGCACTCAGTATGCCGACTTTGATGCTGAGGAGTACTATGAGGAGGGAATGCTTCCTGCTGCCTCTGCGGATGCTTTCGCTTGAACGAGTCCTGTGCTTGTCACATTGGACTTTGGTTAAAATTGGGACAATTACTCTAACTGCTTACTACTCTAATAATGCTCACAAAACAGTAAAATACAAATCAACTGGTCATTCGCTTCAGATTCGCCACAAATGATAGCGCAGCTAAAGGGAGAAGATTAGGACATGCGAATTTGCGCCTACTCCTACGGTGAGCGTCATCGTTCGCTCCCCTTCCGTAGAAATCGCCACACCTGTTTGCGCTATCTCGCTGAGATCGAGGCTCAAGTCGTCTGTTAGTCCCGAGCACAGTACTCAATATGTCGACGTGAATGCTGAAGGAGTATTACGAGGAACAGACGAGGAAGAAACCTTTCCAGTTGAATGCCTTTTGCTTGAACGTAGACAGGACATGTGAATTTGCACAACTTGAAAAATTCTACGTGCTGAATTGCTGAAGTTTCCTGGAACACTTGAATCCTCCCAATCCGAGTTCAAATTTCCGCGCGAATGATTTCGGCAGCTGCACCAAGAAAAATAGGACATCTGTCTGTCCTCGAACACGCCATGAAGACATACCTATGTCGCCGATTGTGCTAACAAACAACAGCCCATCAGGTTTTCATCGTCAGGAACGGAACAAGGATAACACTGTCATCTCAATTACTGTAAACTGCAATATTGTCTGCTGAATGTGTTTGGGATGCCGTACGATGTCATTCAACCTTGGATCTAATCGACAAACTCAAGCGAGCTGCCTTCGTGATGTGCCATAACGTTACTAAACCCAAGACAGCACCGATCCCAACGTGGATCATAGCTCCTCTAGAAAGTAACACAGACCGTCCTCCTCGAGCAATGGCATTTCGAATGTCTAGCTGCCTCTCCGCACCACGGACCATCAATCCACAAACCATCAAACTTGGAAGAACAATCTTCCACCTGAACACCTGCTCTCCCGCCCCTCCTCTCCGTCGGAAATACTCGGATATCCAAACCGCTGCATACACAATCCGCGCCCCCAAGTTGAGCACATTCGCGTAAACCAGCGACGTATCGCCAAGTTGGAGCTTGTACGCCAGGATTGCGGAGCCCGTGTAGAGGACTGAGAAGATCGCCATCCACGTACTCTGCCGTTTAACTCGCTCGTGTCGGCGGCACTTGCTAGGAACGCCTCGAGCTGGCCGTTCAGCGCCAAGAACGGGATGTACCACAGCCACGCGGAGAGCACGCGGGGTGCACTTGTAGCTAGGTATTTCGGGGGTAAAAGAATCTGTGATGCCAGCCCGATGTAAGGGGGACCAAAAGTCGGTAAGAGGAGGGAAATGGGGATCTGGATGGCGAGAAGTGAGGCGAGACGAGTGGAGGCGGTGATGAGGTCGTTCTTGGAGAGTAGTTGGGAGAAGAGTGAGCGGGATGTCTCTTCGAGGGCTGGAGAAGGATGCGCGCGACGAGGGAGCCGTAGTTGAGCGCGATCGCATATCCGCCTTGGTCTTCCAAGGGACTAAACCAGGATAGGATGAATTTGTCGCCTTCAGTTAGGAAGTGTTTGACGAGCGACTGGGAGGTTACTGTCGCGGAAAGCTTCAAAAGCTGAGGGTCGAAGAAAGGTGGATATGTTCCTCTGTAGAAAGATTCATCAGACAGTGTTAGAGATATTGAGGAAGGAAGAGTACTTTGAATTGGCTTTTGGGAATCTAGGTACAAGGCTGGAGATGCCAAAGTGATAAAGGTAGATGACGAGAACGCAGACGGAGTAAAAGACCTGTCCCAAGGCGAATGCTACGAGAGCGCGATGCTTTCGAGGATCGTCTTTGTGGGATCGTAGAACATGACAAGGAATGTCAGGATAGACTTTCCAATGACAGCAGCTCCTTCGGCGCGTAAGCGTATTTTGGTTTGCAATCCAACCATGATGCTATCATGTCTACGTGTCAGTATCCTGGTGTAATTAAATATGGTTTAACTCACGTGTTATGCATAGGCTCCTTCATGAGCTCGGTCAAAGCACCAAACCACATACAGCAGTACCGCCTCACGGAAGTATGGCTGAATGCTTGTCTCCTCGCGAGCATACGCGACATAGAGATACGAGGTCGTCATCGCAATCGGGCACCCCAATAGAAAGGGAATGAAAGCGACATTAGCATGCTGGATTTCCGGTGCATTGACGCGTAAGAAAGCAGTCCGGACGCCCTCCCTGCTAAGAAAGAGGATGGTGTTCAAGAGCAGCTCAAATTGGATTGTGGCTGTACCGAATGCACTTGGCGTGGCGATCCGCAGGAGCGCCTGGTTAAGGACGAAGGAGAACACACGAGAACCGAGCTGGAGCGCTATCAGAGGCAGCGCAGACCCGAATGAGGCCTTCGTTGTCGACATGATGGTGGAACATCAACGTTGACTCTGCCCGACATTGCCAAACATTCTGACCATCGTCGCGTTATGACACCTGAAACGAAACATGCTTTCTCGCACTCGCCTTACTTGACGCCTCTGGGCTTACTCGTGATTCCTCCTCTTCAGCACCCGCCATGGCCACCTCACCGTATCGCCCGATTCTTTTCGCTTCTGGCGGATTCTGTCCAGGAGAAAATGCCTCAAGGAACATGATAGTGGTTAAGCAGTGGCTAAAGGAGGAAAAGAGCTTCGGGTTAACATCTAGTAATGTGGAATACGAGTGTTGCAGAAATTCATGATTTTGAAGATGTTGATGGTATGATGCGAAGCGCTGCATTACCATAATGGGACTTGTCCTGTCACTATCAACCAGGCATGGCTTGGGCGGCCCCGACGACATTCAGAGTGCCGAGTGCTGACGAAATCTGCTGTAGACTTGGAATACCGATTGACGGCTGAGGAAGCTCCTCCTGCAACGATAAAACGCGTCAATCGCTCTTGTGTCTATCTTTCAATTTCAACAGGAGAGTCTTCTCGAAAGCGCCAACTAATGGTAAGAAATACATACAAAAAACGAAAGCCTCCTTGCGTTCCTGGGGTTGTGTAGCTGTTCAAAGCGATGCTGCAAATCAGGGACACTTTTAACAGCAGTCTTCGTCGAGACTCTGGGTGCTCTGGACGAATAATACCTCTTCTAATCGAAACTAGCTTACAGCTACTTTGCTTGCTTCTGCGTCGACCACCTATGCCACGGCCCCGGATTCGCAACTGTACGCCACACTTTCACTGGTCTTATAATGGTCCACTGTCCAATTTGAAATTCCTCCTTAATATCACCTCGCGCTGTCCACAAGGCAAGCCCTGCTTAGTATGGCTAACAATGCCTCGGCTCAATGCCAATTGGGTCGACAATGGCTTATAACTATGATCACCATTTCCTCGGTGGACCAAAGGGAGATATCTCTGGCGGCGCTATAAAATCTCTCACCACGCATTGACTGAGTCTTTCCCTCTCTCTTCCACCACCCACATCCTTCATTTCGACTGTCGCAGCTGTGTTGCGCTCTCACTTAAACAAACAACTCCACGATTATGCCTGGAGCAATTAGATCTAGGGCCTCGGCAGCGCCTGCGTCCTCAATAACCCATCCTACGAGCCCAGCCTCGACGTCTCCTACGACCACCGTTAGGTCTTCCGGCAGAGCCAGGAAGTCTCAGCCAACCCAAACCACCCCTTCGGCGTCGCCGCCTATCGCCTGCGTTAAAATACAGCCTGCTGACGCGCCCACCAGAGTCGAGCGCCTCCCCGGCGGCTATGTTCCCAACCGCCCCAGTAACGCGAGCCTCCTCTATCGTGCGCATCGTGCGGCCCAAGACCGCGGTCTTGGCGGGCAGCAGGAAAAGCTCTCCAATGCTTATAACGCCGAATGGAATGCTTTGTCCGCCGAAGAGAAAAAGCCATTCTTCGACGTATACCTCGCCGACGACGAATTATTTCACCTGCGCTTTCCTCACTACCAATATCAAAAAGGGGCGCGGTCGAAGTGGGTGGCCCAGGCGAGGAAGTACGGTCCTCGGATTGCGCATGACTGGAGTCCAGACAATGACCATCTGTTCATGCTCGACGAGAATGGGGCGGTGGTACATTCCCCATCTATGATTCCCGTCACCGACGCTCCCGCCCTTCTGCTTCGCCTTCTTTGGACGAAGACGAAGACGCTCTTCAGTCCGTCGACGCGTACACGTATGATTCGCCCGTTGGTTATGACGGGCTGCCATACCTCCAAGTTGCGGAATACGCCAGTGGTGATGATGATGACTGTCTCGTCCCTTCGGCGTACCTCCTTTACCAAGATTACAATGAGCCTGCAACAAAGCCAGAATTCTACGCTCACTTCGAGCTTGTTCCCAGCAAGGACCCAGTAGTACGTTCCCTTTATTTATATCTTGTCTTCTTCGAGTCCTAACGATTCCTTTAGGACATCATCAACTCACTTAACGCCCGGGGAAATGCCAACCGATCCCCTACAGCGAGTCTGAATACTATCAGCCACCTCGTCGTGCTTCCCTCTGGATGCCCGAGTACGACCACGCCGAGTGCCAATTTTACGCCCTTCACGTTATATTATGGTCAACTTAAACATAAATTCTTCACACACACACACACACACACACATACTGTGCCAACACTCATTATATCCCATCATCCCACTTGCTTCTTTCATTATTGTTTTGTCTGCATTTATCGCTACCGCTCGTTGTCATCTCCTCTTATATCATCCTGTAATGCTGTCGTCAGCTTAGCTATATGTCGTTTACTTCGTAAATATCAACATGTTTGTACACTGTAAACTCATAGCAGTCGACCGGAAACTTCACCCACTTTGGTGGCGAATTCTGTAGAGGTAACCTTTACGCAGGGTTCGAGAGCCAGGCCTTTCGAATTCGAGGACTTAGTCCTTAGTCACTTGTAATGATGAGTAGACACAAATTACTTCACTTCACTTAACCTTTCGTCAAAATGACTCGCAAACGAATTGAAGACATTGCATTGAATCACTTCACGGTCACGGTACACTGTACAAATGCATAAAGAAACGGTACATGTCAAGGCGCGTAGTAAGCGCCGGAATAGTGATGAGATGACCTCGTAGGCTCGTATTGAGGTGTAGCGTACATCGTCGCATGGGCTGGCTGCGACGCGCCTTGGTAAGGCGCAGGCGCGTAACCTGACCATTGATGTTGCGCCGACGATGACGCATAACTCGACGACGGCATCGTGCTATACGACGTCGCCGGTTGCGCATAATTCGGAGGATCCGCAAGAACATGCGCGAAGAAACCTCTGTCCAAGGCATCCATCGAATCGGATATTGAAGAGTCCTTTCTTTGCGAAGGGGCTCCATGTCTGCTGGTCTGGGGACGTGAATGGCTATGAGATGGCCTTGGACTCGCTCCGAGCGCATGATTGAAGAAATCTCGGTCCAAGGCATCCATAGAATCGGATACCGATGCGACCACGCTTCGGCTCCTCTGAGGACGTGAATAGCTATGAGATGACGCGCCGAGGGCATGATTAAAGAAATCTCTGTCCAAGATCGTCATCGACTCGGACTCGTCCACAGCGAAGCCTCGCGCGGGATCCTGGTGTTCGGTCCTGCCCGATGCTTTCTTCGCCTCTGGCTTCGTTGCGGGCTCTTGAACATGTTGATACTCAATCCGCCTCCCATCCACAGGCCCGCCCATATACTCTTGAGAATGGACTTCTAGGTGCCCTTCACTGCGCGGTTTCGTAGCGGCATCTTGAATGGGCTGGTACGCTGTCCATTGCTTAGCCGTATTCTTCGAGGCGTTTCTTTTCAATCTTCTCTGGGCCTTGTCTTCGTGGGCATGGTATTCCAGATGCGCTTGACTGCGAAGCGCCTGGCAGAGATATCTGGGGCAGATGTGGTTGCGAGGATGGCGGGTTATCCTATGCTGGAGAATATCGACGGGCGAGAGGTAGGCGTTGTAACACCCGGGCTCGGGGCAAGGATAGAGTTTGTCAAGAGCACTGATAATCGGCATAAGACGGAGGAGGGTAAAACAGAAAGGGGAGTTGCGTACTGCGTGGTTTTGATATGGTCTTGAACACGGTTTCTGAAATCAGGCGGAAGCTGGCATTTTTCATACGGACAGGAAAAGAGAGGACTGCAAGTGAGGTGAATGATCTAAACAGTGCACATATAGGTCAACGATAGCTTACTGTCTGCTGGACTGCGCGTCGGTTGGAACAGGTTCGACCTGCGCCACAGTCAATAGCCTATTCTCAACGAGTAGTGTTGAACAGAAGACATACCGGGGGGATGTTGGTAGCCATGCTGAGAGTGGAGAAGAGACAGGTTGCAGGGTTAAAAGCCCTCTTTATACCCAAACAATGGAGGGCGCATTGTTCGACTGCAGTCACGTTACACGAAGGTCCAGTTACTGTTTAAGGACCGAACAATGTGCATCTTCCTCTATGTGGACATCGCGCCAGTGACATATTCTCCCTGCACTCATCGCGATGTTCAACCCAAACCTTAGGGTTAAGCTGCCCGCCCAGGTGTACCTCAGCTTTGCACGCCGTGCACGTAACACCATCCGTCTTAACGCTCCCGAACTCGATCCACGCTTCCTGTTAAGAACGCCTTGGAATCACGGCTGTTTGCCTTCGGCGACACAAACTTTTGATGAAGGTGAACTCGAGCTCTCGATAGAGCGCGCATTGTCGACCTGTACTCCAAAGGAGTTTGTCTGCGTGGTATTCAAAGGCATGGGACACCGCGGTCGGAGAAACTTGAGCTGGGTTTAACATTCATCTGATCCTAAATAAGAGAAATTAGAAAACCAAGGACGCGTAAAATGTGACAGGAAGACGTACAAGTCGCGCGAGACTTGGGCCCGGGATATGTCGAATTTGTCACGATCGTGGATAGCCACTATCGTCTGCTCGGGATACTTAGTAGATGCACCATGTGCATCCGAGAGGGTTGCGCCCACACCGGCACGGTCGCGTAGAATGGCGCGTGAGCTTTTTGGGAATGTCCATTGCCAAGGGTAGAGGACTTTTTGGGGCCTTGACGTTTTCATTAGTGGCGCTGGGGAGGAGGGAAGGCAGCGACTTGGGGATTTTGAGAACAGGCATTGCGGTTGGCTGTAGGATGAGCTTGAGAGCCAGCCGACTTTATAGCCTCCCGGGAGCAGGCGGGGTCCACAACCTAATCAAAGCGAGGACCATGCAGGACCGAGCTTGCGGTGGACGTGACACGGGACGAAGCTCCCCATTGTGTGCCAGATTTAGTGTATCGCCCGGTTCTTTTCGCTTCTGGCGGATTCTGTCCAGGAGAAAATGCCTCGAGGAACATGATAGTGGTTAAGCAGTGGCTAAAGGGGGAAAAGAGCTTCGGGGAATAGTTGGCCCACATCTAGTAGCGCGGAATACGAGCGTTGCAGAAATTCCTGATTTTGAAGATGTTGATGGTATGATGCGAAGCGCTGCATTACCATAATGGGACTTGTCCCTACACTATCAACCAGGCATGGCTTGGGCGGCCTCGACGACATTCAGAGTGCCGAGTGCTTACGAAATCTCATGTGGACATGCCTGGAATACCGATTGACGGCTAAGGAAGCTCCTACTATAACGATAAAACGCGTCAAATCGCTCTTGGGTCTATCTTTCAATTTCGACAGGAGAGTCTATTTGAAAGCGCCAACTAATGGTAAGAAATACACATAAAAAACGAAAGCCTCCTTGCGCTCCTCGGGTTGTGTAGCCGACTGCTGTTCAAAGTGACGCTGCAATTCAGGGACACTTAACAGCGAGACTCTGCGTGCTCTGGACGAATAATACCTCTTCTAGTCGAACCTAGCTTACAGCTACTTTGCTTCTGCGTCGACTACCTATGCCGCGGCCCCGGATTCGCAGCTGTACGCCACATTTTCACCACTGTCCAATTTGAAACTAACACAAACAAGACATCATAACGCGACGCGTAACGACCGTGACACCTCAACTTGAACTTGTCCTTTGACAAGACAATGGCGATCTCAAAAGCCTTACCCACGCGCACCCCAGACCTTATGCCATTCCACATCTCCTACAATGGGCCGGCTCCCGTCTCCACTTATATGCTCGTGGAGGAACGCCAGACTGAAAATCTCGACATCTCTGCGTCTGATGTCAACGCGTTGCCGCCTTCAAAGAGTTGCGTCTCTCAAAACGCGTCGAGCGATGTACAAGACAAACCCGCATCTCAGCCAAAGAAAAATCTCCTCCGACGTGCTGCCTCTTACTTGGTCTCGACCTTCCGTGGGCGAGCGATACATGGCACGCGAGTGCAGTTACCTATGGGCTATGTCGGTATCGTGTTCCAAGGTGGAGAAGAGGACGGGAAACGAGGGAAAGAAAAGAAACCATCTAGGGCGCAGCCAAAAGTTGACGTTGACGCGCCAAGGCGGACGCGTCGGTCCACTCGAAAAGATGCTGAGGAAATTGTCGTCAGCGACGAGGAGGAGGAGGAGGAGATGGACATTGACGAACCCGAGTCTCGTAATCCCTTACTCGAGCTCACGGCTGTGTCGACATTCCCATCCTTTAATCTGTGGCTTCCGGATAACCTTGCGCGTGAACGCGACGACGAGTATGTGCGAACTCTCAAAGAATGGGTTCCTCTCTCCGAGCTGGTATCGTGATTTTCATTTAGAGAGCGTTCTTATACTTATTTCTACTCCCAGATTCATTGGATACCAACCCCTGCTGAACAAAAAGATGACTGCCCTTTAGACACTCTGGCACCCCAATGATGATCCTTGTTTTCATTTCTGAAGCATGTTTCCCAAGGTGGATGTATATTGTGTAATACGAGTCGCTCTGGTTTTAATGTTAATGGGTTGAAGTGTTCCAGCTGAACGGGAAATTAGGCAACCTCCACTGAACGTGTTCTTGTCGGTTCTCCTCTATTACGCCGGAAACAATCAACGAGTTCAACGGACCGGTTTTCGTACACGTACAAGACGCAGACACAATATCTCGATACCTTTTATTCGAGTACGCTTTTAGCGATCAGGGAACCCAGCTTGTCCGTTTTCCACCATCTTGGGGCACACCGAGTGCTCTTCTCCCGTGGGCACCTTCCAAGGCAATTTGCACTGGTACATTGATCAGGTTAACCGATCCCAGACAGCTCGAGCACTAGACGGACCTGTCCTCAGCCTAGTTCGATTGCACAACAATGCAAGGTGGCAAGGCAAGATACCCTGCACATAAATTTAAAATCACTTCTTTCTTCACTTGCACGCTATACACTGTTCCGTCAGATCCATACGAAAAGTTCACGCTCGTCAGTTTCAGTCCGGTCTTCCCCGTCTCTGTGTTCAATTTTTGCACCAACGCGCCAGCTAGAACGCTAAGATTCTTGCGCTCAGCATTCGGCGTGAAGAAAGCCTAATAAGAACAAGCGTGCATTAATGATTCATTCGGGACATGAGAGGAATAGACACCAACCGAGGTAGCGTCCGTTCGTTTCGGGATGGAGGGTATTGGTGACGAGATACGTGCCGGCGGGCTAGGAAGTGTGAAGCAGAATATGAGTGCGGGGTTGGGGCGTTCGAGCAAGAATGTTCATTTCCAGCGTTCTATAGGAATTTCAGTGATTGAGTTTGCGTTTACTCGAAAAACATACCGCCATAGCAATCCCAAAGTGACAAATGTCTGCCTGAGTCCGTTAACGGAATGTTTGCTGGGATCAGAGAGAAGACACCTTCTTGCAGTTTAATAGAGACATCTAGTTATATTCTTCGGGTGGCTCAACTTGAGTGGGCCTGCTGAAAAGGTGATAACGACCAATATGGAAGGAAAATAAAAATGAAGAAACCTTCGCCTCATTTCTTGTTCAACGCACCCGCTGATATCTTACTTAACAAGTCTTCATTGGATAAAAACTGAACAAGGAGGAAACATTGATGAATCTTAGCTCACTGATCAGCAAGTCGTCTGGGTTCGGCTTTCCAGCGTCGCGGACAAGCACTGAGACGTCAGGTTTCTCAGACAGTCGTGCAGCAACGACGAATTCGGCGGTCTGCGTAAAACACGAGAATGCGCGAGATCAATACCGTACTGACACCACCGCCCGCAAGTTTCTATGTCAGTTCAAGTGAGATAGAGCAGACGCGCGGCGTACCAACAACAACATAATTCAGTAGCTTCGCCAACAGTGATAAGAGGCATGATAGACAACGATGCGAAAAGAAGAGAAGACGCTCAATAGAGCTTAAGTACCCGTACGGCACATTTTATAAAACGTAAGGCCGTGTGGCCAGTAATGGTGTTTGGCGTCCTAGGTGCGGCGTCGCCACTGAAGCTCCAACCCAAGAGAAAGTTATGTTATCCGGTCATTAACGCGCTGAGCAATCTGCCCGTGATCTAGGTTAGTCTTACAGAGCCGTAACCAAGCCGTAACAATAGTGGCGGTCATGCCAACAAAGTAGGCCGTGCAGCGGCGAATGAGCGCTAAGATTTAGGCTCGTAAAATCCAAGTGCAATCCGAGAGGACAACCCCGAGTGTGTTGAAGTAGATTAAGACCTTGACGAGGTAAAGAAAAGAATTTGGGCATGCGACACCGAATTGTATCAATCAACCGCATGCCTTTGATTCCGAGGACCTCCCCACGGAGGCCAATACGTGATGCGGATCCGGGGAGAGCTGAAAATCGTCTAGTCGAGAGGTCAAGACGAAGAAAAGCAAAATGCTAAACGTGGAAGACAGGGGTGTTGCTTTGTTGACAAACAGGCGCGTCGCGCGTTTGGGCTCTCACGATTCAGACTCCGCTACCATCGTCCACCACAACCACCTGCTCCAGCCAGCCGCTGAGTACGCTGCCTGCCCCCCGTCACTTTTTCTGAGGGTAGACGCAGCCAGTGTGCTCCTTAATACGTCTGCTATTCAATGGCATCACCTGAGCAGGAGGCAGAGTTGTCCATGTCACAGCTGTCATTAAACTCGTCCGAGACGCAGTCGGAGGACTGGGATCGTTCAATGTCGATGGACGACTCGCCTGTTGATGCTATATCACCAAAGACGCCGAGAAATTCTGTGGTGTTCCCGGCCGATGGAAGCGAAGAGACGCCGCAGGGCAAGGGTTCAGGAAAACGGTCGCTGAGCGAGCTGATGCGGCTACATGCAGCAAAGGGGTCCGGTCAGTTTAGCGCAGAAGAGGCCAGTCGGGTCGCGGATGTATTGGGCCAATGGGTGAGTGCCGCTGTCCAAAGGTGGCGAGTAGACGTTAACCGAGCGACATCAGATAAACGCGAGCTCGTCTCCGTATGAGGGCGAAGACGATTTCTTTGCACGATCGCAGGATGATATGAGTGTGAAATCGAAAAAGAGCCCTCTTGACGGTGTCGCCGAGGGCAGACCACGAGGGCGCAGCGAAAGCGCCAATGCAACCGGTTCCCGGTCAGCCAGTACCAGCAACAAATCATGACCCCTCCTACCGCATATAATTTATCTGAAATCGTCCACATCGTTATCATTATATATGGCTCTCCTTGCTTTGACGACATTTACGACATTACTACTTACATACGAGGCTACGACCGCGACGATTACTGTAGAATGGCGTTGTAATGGGGCGATCACGTCGGTGTACATATCGAATCAGAGAATTTGACAATTTATAGACCGCAACTGCAAGTGGGACGACAACGATAGAGATTTAATATCGACCAAGACTGGGGAAATAACAGATGCCCTGCAGGGGAAGTAGATACGAGAGGTTAAATCAGCAAATTGCCCCAGCGAGAGTGGATCGGAGTGTGCGATAGTTGTGGGTTTCAGATCCACGAAATCAGCGACCGACGTCTGCTACACTCCGCGCCCACAGACGAGTCCGAGATGGTCGACAATCCGAGTATACGCGGAACGAAGTAAGATAACCCAGTTTGGCAACCCACGCCGGTCGCCGATGAGCTTTTTCCTGCTGTCCATGTCGTGCTAGACAGCGTCAAAGCTGCCTGTACAGCGTGCAAGAGACCGGCTATCGAATCGTACCATTTAGCATGCAAAATACGCGTCATACGACCGAGGGAGTGACTTTCGGACGCGTCCAAAACCGAGGAAAATGCCATCGTGGGAAAATTGGGGCCTCACGCCAAAATATAAATCACTCGATTCTGCGATACGCCCACATCTTGTCCTTCTCCCCCCATCATGTCCTCCAAGCGTTCGTGTTCGCCGTCCATTCATTTATTCTACTATTAATCCTTTATACAGCCATCCGTGAATACGACGCCAAGCTTCTGCTCTCATACTGGCTCACTCGTGTTCAACTTGTCGATTCTTCCCTTGAGCTCGGTCCATCGGCGACCCCAGCTTACCCTCGGGTTGCCCAGCTTCTCTTCGATGAGGATACACATACCCTCACTCCCAAGGAGGCCCTGCCCAAGTGGTTGCAAGAGTCCGGTGTCAAGCTCGTCGCCAAACCCGATCAACTGATCAAGCGACGTGGTAAGGCTGGTCTTTTGGCCCTCAACAAAACTTTCGATGAGGCCAAAGAGTGGATTGATGAGCGGGCAGGCAAGGTGCAAAAGGTGTGTACCCTCTCTCGGCCACAGCATGTTTCCATTACGTTTCACTTTTCCTTATCGATTTCAATGTCTTTTTTTCACATTGTCACCGCCTCGTTGTCTGTCTCAGACCTCGAGGCGCGTCTCCCTTCTTTTGTCCTACACGTGATCGAACAAAAGTAATTCCGAGATCTGACCTCCTTTTTCCCCAACAGGTCGAGTCCGTTTCTGGCCCTCTGACCTCCTTCATCCTCGAGCCTTTCCTTCCTCATCCTTCCAACACCGAATACTACGTCTGCATCAACTCTTCCCGTGAATACGACTCCATTCTCTTCACCCACGAGGGTGGTGTCGATGTTGGTGATGTTGACGCCAAGGCGTTGAAGCTTGACATTCCCGTCCAGACCTCCAAAAACCCCAACACTTTCCCCTCCAAGGAGACTATCAAGTCCACCCTCCTCACTCACGTTGCTGCCGAGAAACAAGATGCCCTTGTTGACTTCCTTATCCGTCTCTACTCTGTTTATGCTGATCTGCACTTTGCTTACCTCGAAATTAACCCCCTCATCTGCCTCGGTCCCAGCGAGTCCAAGAGCGGCAAGGTCGAAATCCACTACCTTGACATGGCCGCCAAACTTGACCAGACCGCGGAGAGCATTTGTGGCATGAAGTGGGCTATCGCTCGTGACCTCAGCGTCTACGAGGGTACCACTTCCTCCAGTGCCAAAGGCAGCAAAGTCACCGCTGACCGCGGACCCCCCATGGTTTTCCCCGCTCCTTTCGGTCGCTCCCTGACCAAAGAGGAAGCCTACATCCAGAAGCTCGACGCGTCGACTGGAGCTTCCCTCAAGTTGACCGTCTTGAACCCCGAAGGTCGTGTCTGGACCATGGTTGCTGGTGGAGGCGCATCTGTCGTCTACTCCGATGCCATTGCTGCTTGCGGTACGTGTGTGCGCGTCGTATTTATCGAAATTTCACTGATCGCGTCCTAGGATTCGCTCACGAGCTTGCCAACTATGGTGAATACTCTGGTGCTCCCACCGAGGGACAGACCTACGAGTACGCCAAGACCATCATCGACCTGATTACCCGCGGAACTCCCCGTCCCGAGGGCAAGATTTTGATCATCGGTGGTGGTATTGCCAACTTCACCAACGTTGCTGCCACCTTCAAGGGTATCATCCGTGCTCTCAAGGAGTACAAGGCGCAGCTCATCTCCAGCGGCGTCAAGATCTTCGTTCGTCGTGGTGGTCCCAACTACCAGGTTAGCTTCTATACCCATTTATCCTTTGAACACCTCGACTGATGACGCTCTTCTTGCCATTAGGAAGGTCTCAAGGCCATGCGTCTGCTCGGAGAATCTCTCGGTGTCCCCATTCGTGTATTTGGACCGGAGACTCACATCACTGAGATCGTACCTCTGGCGCTCGGCATCGCACCCAATAAGACTGCCGCCGCCACCCCCAAATCCATCTCTGCCACTGCTCCTGGAACCCCTCCCGTCGTTTCTGGCGAGGTTTCCGAAGAACCTGCCGCCGTTGGTGTTATTAGCCCTTCTGGAACCCGCGTCCAGCCTGATGACCAGATTGTTCACTTCGATACTCACTCTCCTTCTTCCCGCCCTGCTTACCGTCCCTTCGATGCCTCGACTCGTTCATTCGTCTACGGTCTCCAGCCACGTGCCATCCAGGGCATGCTCGACTTTGACTACTCGTGTGGTCGTTCGACACCATCCGTCGCTGCTATGATTTACCCCTTCGGTGGTCACCACATCCAAAAGTTCTACTGGGGAACTAAGGAGACTCTCCTGCCCGTCTACACCAGCGTCGCTGAGGCCGTCTCCAAGCACCCCGATGTCGACGTCGTTGTCAACTTCGCCTCTAGTCGTAGCGTGCTAGGCAGCACTATGGAGATCCTCAAGGGACACACTGACAAGATCAAGAGCATTGCTCTGATTGCTGAGGGTGTACCCGAGAGGCACGCTCGTGAGATCCTCTGGGAAGCCAAGGAGCGTGGTGTTCTCATCATCGGTCCCGCCACCGTCGGTGGTATCAAGCCTGGTTGCTTCAGGATTGGTAATTCTGGAGGGTATGTTTCTTTGCTTTAACGTTTTTTTTCATCGAGTGACATAATTCACAGTATGATGGACAACATAATCTCCTCGAAGCTCTACCGCGCCGGCTCCGTTGGCTACGTCTCCAAGTCTGGAGGCATGTCTAACGAGTTGAACAACATCCTCTCCTTTACCACCAACGGTACCTACGAGGGTATTGCCATCGGTGGTGATCGTTACCCCGGAAGCACTTTCATTGACCACCTCCTCCGCTACGAGGCTGACCCCGAATGCAAGATGCTCGTCCTCCTTGGTGAGGTCGGTGGTGTTGAGGAATACCGTGTCATCGAGGCGGTCAAGTCCGGTGTCATCAAGAAGCCTATCGTCGCCTGGGCCATCGGTACTTGCGCCAAGATGTTCACTACCGAGGTGCAGTTCGGCCACGCTGGTTCTATGGCCAACTCAGACATGGAGACCGCTGACGCGAAGAACACTGCCATGAGAGCCGCGGGCTTCGTCGTTCCCGAGACCTTTGAGGATCTTCCCACCGTGCTGCGGGAGACGTACGATGCGCTCGTCAGCAGTGGCGCCATCAAGCCTCAGGCCGAGCGCGATCCTCCCGTCATCCCCATGGACTACAAGTGGGCCCAGGTAGGCATATTTTGTTTTTCGGTGTTGTCATTCCGATGTTGATGGAATTTTAGGAATTGGGTCTCATTCGTAAACCCGCTGCATTCATCTCCACCATTTCCGATGAGCGTGGCCAGGAGCTCCTCTACGCCGGCATGCGTATTTCCGAGGTGTTCCAAGAGGACATTGGTATCGGTGGTGTCGTCAGTTTGCTGTGGTTCAAGCGCCGCCTGCCGCCATGGGCGACCAAGTTCATCGAGATGGTGCTCATGTTGACTGCCGACCACGGTCCGGCTGTGTCTGGTGCCATGAACACCATTGTCGCGTCGCGTGCTGGCAAAGACTTGATCTCCTCTTTGGCGTCTGGTCTCCTCACCATTGGTAGCCGATTTGGTGGTGCTCTTGATGAAGCTGCCTCCATGTTCTCCAATGCCCGGGACACTGGTCTCACTCCTCGCGAGTTCGTCGACAACTCCAGGAAGGCGAACAAGCTGAGTGAGTTTATTCTTGTTCTCGTCTTCATTATACGATACTGATGCCCTTTGAAAGTCTCTGGTATCGGCCACAAGATCAAGAGCGTCAACAACCCTGATCTCCGTGTCGAACTCGTCAAGGAGTTTGTGAGGAAGAACTTCCCCAGCCACAGTCTCCTTGACTATGCCCTCGCCGTCGAGAAGGTCACGACCTCCAAAAAGGATACCGTAAGTGCTGCTATACTTGGTCGTCGTCGTCGTACTCATCGCACTGCTCATAGCTTATCCTCAACGTTGACGGATGTATCGCTGTTTGCTTCGTCGACTTGCTCCGGGACAGTGGCGCCTTCTCGAGAGAAGAGGCCGACGAGTACATTAAGATTGGTACCTTGAACGGTCTTTTCGTCCTTGGGCGAAGTATCGGTTTCATTGGTCACCACCTTGACCAGAAGCGTCTGCGCGCGCCTCTGTACCGCCACCCTGCGGACGACATCTTCATCAACATGGCCGATGTGTCCCAGCCGCGTGTGCTCGTGCAGCAGTAAGCGGGTTTCGGGGTTCTCGTTCGAGCAGTTTGCATCTTTGTCACGCTAGAGTAGTTAGATATCATCAATGCAGCATTTTCTTTTATCTCATCTCAGGTGCATTTAAGTCAGCCCAAGGTGTAAAGCAAATGAACCAAAAAATCAAGCAATGTTTGGAGGACCAACGGTCAGTGGCGCTGCTCTTACCATCGTGCCACATCCTAAACTCTCAAGGGAAGCGCCAAATCTTACTAGCTGTGCACACATGCCTCCAGGGTTAACTGATTGACTGTTGAAGCACATTGCTGTAAAGCGGTTCAAGAGCGCCCTCATCAGCAGGCGTCTTCTATTCTTGGGGCGATTCCTTGTACCTGTACACCATCTTCCTCTCATCCAACCTCAGAAAACGATCGACCGACCTTCCTTCTGGGCTGGAAATCTGTGCAACTGCGACTACAGCTCGCAAGGAGCCTTCCATCTGCGTGCAGACTTGGACCGATTCTGTCGAGGATACCATTACAAGATATCACCAAATTCCGTGTCCATCTGACTAGCGGTACGTTGAACAGATCCTTTTCCCCCGAGTCTGATTGATCTGTCTTTGTGTGTTTATTTTCAGAACAGGAATTGAATCCCAGTGACAGCGATTCTTATCATTCTGCGTCTCTATCGGTTTAACCTCACGTCGTTCTGGTTTGCGGATCTGGCTCGGACTCGAGCGAATCCAGAAACCTTGCGGAACTTGTGGTCCTGCGAATCGCGACTCCTTCATAGAGCGTCATTCAACTCCACGTCGAGATGCAGCTGACCTCAATCCGTGATCTCATCTTAGTCTGCATCGCACCACCAGACAAAGGTAGATTAAGAACATCTGTGGCGGGGCGAGGTGTCTTATCCCCGCTTCGACTAAGCTCTCAGGACCGACGTTCAAGTAAGTTTCAACGTTAGCTTTACTGACGACAGGCATGAAAACAAGTGAGTACTGCGGTGTATCTGTTGCGTCACCGCTGTAGCCTTAAAAACAGCCTTTTGGGTACTGCGGTGAGTGAGTTGGGGCGACATGGCATAGCCCTGCTAATCACGCTCGAGCTTCTACTCGCAGAAACACGTTCCATCGTCAGCAGACATCAGCTTCTCGAGCTGTAAAGTCATCGCCCGTTACACAGCTTGGGGATGGCTGCTAATGGTATATTGTGCCCTCGTCAAGGGATCATTGCGCGAGGACGGAGATCACAGGTCTTTGTTCCGTTCGCCGAAGCCATCTCCGATATCGACCCCGCGGCCGCAGCGTGTGCGCACGGTAGAGCGAGCCCCCGGGTGTTGGAGGTTAGCGCTCTTGTGCGTGTAGACCGCGAGGCTATGGGCTGGATGTCCGGGGAATTAAGCGTATCGACCTGGGCCACCGAGGCCGTGCGTATTCAGTCGACTCGGTCTCTGCATCTGCGAGGTTATCGTCGGGAAGGCCAGCTTCGGCGTCTCAAAGTCGTAATGTTGATTGTACCCAGCCGGTGGATCATTTCCTTTACACGAGCCACGCATAGCACGCAGTCAGAGCCTGACACAGGGAAGAGAACATGTGAAAAAGGTGAGTTTCCTGTCGTCCTGTTTTTCGAGGACTTCGGAGGTCGTTTGAATGATATTGGGAGATCTTGCAGTACAGCTGATGGTGGTTGCAGTAGTTTTAGGATGCGTAAACGTCGGGTTGTTAGCGAGGGTAGTAATGTATGGCCGGTGGCGGCTACCTACAACAATGAGCTACGCCGACAGGGTGCCGTACGGGGGAAAGAAGCGTTCCGACGAGGACGGTTAGGACACCCCAAGTCAAGAGGCGTGCCCGATTCAGATCTCTGATACTGATGCGGCCACGCGAGCGGGGAGTCGATCACCTGCCGTCCCCTGCCGTATTCTCACGCTGTTCTCACAGCCTCTCCAAAACTCTCCTGCCAACTCGTTCAGCCTCAGGCAAGCTCAGTCACTCAGCATCATAACGCACCGAAGGTTGTGTCTGGCAAGCCAGGCCAGAGGACAACTCGTGAGGAAATAGGTCAAGGGCCTGTAGCTACTGGATGTTGCAATTGTGTAAGGCATATTCTTCAATTTCAGCATGTTGCTGTTCAGCTATGACATGTGAGAAAGATATCGAGTCATATCTAGTCCAAGTAAACGTGCGAAGGTTGTGGTCGCGCTGCAGAACTTGAGAGGGCGACGCAGGACCCACTGATGGCCGCATCACGATGCCGACAGACTTGGTCCAGGCCGTTTCCTAAAACGGGGGGTAGGTGTCGTGGGAATGATATCAGAGATCTGAATCGGGCACGCCTCTTGCCCCAAGTAATCTATTAGTGTTAGTTGACGTCGATCTTGATGTTGTTGGGTGTTGCCTTCGGAGGCTTTTGTGAAACTAATCCCTTCTATACCGGAGAATCAGAAGATCGTGGACG
Source organism: Hymenopellis radicata (assembly GCA_015501595.1). NCBI lineage: Eukaryota > Fungi > Basidiomycota > Agaricomycetes > Agaricales > Physalacriaceae > Hymenopellis > Hymenopellis radicata. The sequence goes on along the minus strand of JADNRX010000503.1, from coordinate 6,263 downwards.
TCGGAGAGGGCGAACATAAAAGGCCCAAGTGTGGAGAGGAATACCCAACAATGTCCTGGCACACTCTTCCCCTCGAGCTCAAACACGCGATTGTCGACGAGCTCGACGAGCCGTATCCTCTGGCTCAAGTAGACCGTCTATCCTATGCTGCCTGCGTCGGCGCCTTGTTTAAGGTAAGAATCGCGATGAAGACAAACGTCGGTGTACTAAATGTCCATCGGTAGAACATTAAACTCAAGTCACCGGCGCATCTGAGCGCCTTAATGGCCAATGTTCCCCCAGCTTACCTGGCACAGACCGCGTCGATCATCATCGACTTGTCTGGCAGCGTCGGCAGCGATCTCTGTTCGCTGCTCACGCTTACCCCGCGACTGAAGAGTCTGGCGGTGGCCTCTGCGGGCCGGCTGACACCATCGGTCCTCTCTGTCGCGCTCCCGGATCTTCAGACACTGAGCCTAACCCACATCGATCCGCACGGGCTGCACCCTCTGAGCGAACGCCTTGTGGTGTCGTTTTGCTTGTCGCTCCCGTCGCTGACCACGCTCACCCTATGCGGCATCACACGCTCAGCACTTCACGCGCCGTCCCTGTTCTACCCTGTCGTACGGAACGACAACGATATCCCGCACATGCTCTCGTCGGGGAGGACCTTGCTCTCCCGAATATCCTGCGCATCGCCTCGCTCCGCTCGCTCGTTATTCGAGATACCCCATTGAATGACGTACGTTGGGAGACTGTTCCTGTAGCGTGCAGCATCAATCAGGTTGAGCTTGAAGGACCGGATGCCGATCGTGTCCTCGCTCGCATTGGGCGAGCATCCAGCACGTATCCCTCGGCGTGTCTGCCCCTCCCCGAGCGCCATGCCCCGCTCTCACCAGGCTGCACACCACCCCTGATTTCCCTCCCGACGCTCTCGCACCTACCCTGTCTGCGCCAGCGTTCTGCTCGTCCCCAATTTCCAGGGTAGACGTCGAGTGTTTCGCGGACGATCTTCCGGATCTTTGTCATGCCATCTCTGATTTCCTTCTCGTTCGCCAGAAATCACCTCAGATTTGGACCAAGCTCGAGCGCGTTGATGTGCGTGTGCTTAAAGGAGAACAAACGCCTTGTGATGAGGAATCTTTGGATGCTATGACTCGTCTCATACGCTTGTGCACCGAGCATAAATTACGCTGCGACTCCGTCAAAGCTCTTCGCAGGTGGCCGGACGGGCGTCTCCGCGCGAACACTGTTTAGTGTCCGTGCTCTTTCTACGTATCTTTATTCTCTTCTACTTCGTACTTTCAGACTTTCGGGAATCAATGGAATTAAGGTCATACTAGATCTGCGCCCTCTTCTAAGAAGTAAACTGACGGTGGCCCCAATGTAGACTTCCAACGAAGAATGCCCATTCATCGTTTCCGTCAATACTGAGTGTCTTCATGCATACATACATCATGTAATTGCCCTTGCCTATTCATAAACATCTGCATACCTGATTGACACCTGTGCTAACATGGTGTTTTGGGATGAAAGGGAACAACAATCGAAGACCGCAAAATGGTAAGTGTTCATTCATAACATTGACTAAACTCGAACAAGGGCGGGAGAACGCGTTTCACCTCACATTGCCGATTCAAGGTGAAAGCCACGAGCTCCGGTGCGTGTACATCTGCCTGTACACCGCCACTATCTCAGTACAGTAAAGAGGCGCTTGTTCTCAACACGGCGAACAAGGTGCCCAGACGGGATCCATCAGCTTCTATGTTTTGCACAGTCCATGTCAACACATTCTGTTGTTGGACGTGAAACGGGTTCCGGATGACTGTAATCTCTCGACAACATCGGCGTCGTCGCTCCGTGATAAGGTGTTGATGGATAACATGATCTCTCTGTCACGGACCGTCAATTATCGATTCAGTAAGGCTGGCTCCACCGACGTGGACAGAATTCAGTCTCGGGGGAGATAGGACACCGATTGTCGTGGAGGGCGGAGCTTCATCTAAGGAAGGAGGGTCTAGAGCTATTTCTGGCATAAAGCGACTGGAAGTGGGAGGATGCGAACCTTGAAGGACTCGCAGAGTCCAAAGCACCGGGTCTCTCATAAACCCCTATCCCTTCACGACAATCATCAGACTGATACACAACTGATACGTTCTGAATGGGACGTTGCTAGCTGGTAGGCCTGTTTGTTGAGTTTAGGGGGTGTAGGTTAAGGTTGAAGAATGCATGCATATGTACAGGCTAGGCTGGCGAGTTCTGATTGATTCACTAACCAACATGTCGGCATCGAGAGATTCGGTTAGTCAGGCGGGAGTTGGTGGGCAGTGGTAAAGAGCTCAAGTCGGGCCAAGTAATCTGGCGAGGTCATGCGGTATGCATGTATGCTGAGATTGCCAGAGTATACCATTGTAAAGGGAAGCTTTTCTGCCGCAATGGTCCAAACAGAGCCAATACACTGTCTTCTAGCTCCAGCAGTACAAGAAGTTTTGGTCATTTCCGTCAAGAACGCTAGATATCAGGTTGTCATGTCGACTTGAGAAGGAGCGGTGAGTCGTCGGTGGAACTGCTTCTGGCGTCCGCAAGCAGAGAGGACAGAAGACTTGGAGGAATGAACTTGAAGTTGAATGACAGAACGGTAAAGGTAAAGTGGCTTTGTGGCTGACTAAGCCGATTGCTCTTGCTTCCAGTCATCCACGACGCGATGAGTACACCTTCGAATCCATCCAAACGCGGCCGCAAACCTGGAGGAACTATCATCAACATGTCACATACGTCTCCCGACGTCCCGCACCATTCGCCGACAGTGTCCACGTCGACGCCTCAGCAAGTTCGGTGGGCGCTGCCAGAGTCGACATCGCGTCCTGGCACCCCTTCAGGCGGGGAACCCTTTTAGGTAGCACCAGCATCGCTGCCCGCTCACGTACATCATCGACAGTGACTGTGCGCGGACTTCGACCCCAACAAGAGACCATTATCCCAATATTAGCTCCTCCTCAGTCCCTGTACTTGATACTACAGGTCTCATCAGTCTCGATGCTCCAGATGATAGTACTACATCGACACCTGTAATCTCAACGACATCACTGCCTACCACGATGCCCTCCATGACCACGATGCCGACATGACCTTCCCACGACGTCTACTATGCCCACCATGTCTACTATGCCCGCCATGTCTTCGACGTCCACGATGTCGTTTCCAACGACTGGCTACTCGCGGACAACAATGCCACCACCAACGTCCGTGCCCATGAAATTCCAAGCCATGGAGGACGAAGGTGAAGGGGATGACGAGTTATTCCCTGCCATGGCGGACGATGATTACTCTGCTCAGCAGAGTTGGAACAGCCAATCGAAAGACAATCTCAAGTAAAATTGTTCTTAAATATTTCTGCCCACGGTTTGACTTAATGTTTCCACAGAGTTCTCATGGACCACTTCAGCTCCGAGCAGTATGATCGCTTCGAGGCGTACAGACGACACGCGCTACCGAAACAAGGCGTCAGAAAAGTGAGTTACAGACTGTTTGCCGATGTATATGTTTTCTAACCTACCAAGGTTATCCAACAAACAGTAGGTACTCAAGTATCGCAACCTGTGGCTCAGATAGTAGCTGGTTTTGCCAAAGTATTCGTTGGAGAAATTGTTGAAAAGGGTATGTTCATCTTTTCATTGTTCCAAGTGCTATACTCATACGTACGTATATCCATAGCTCGTGCGGTTCAGGCCAGACGGGGCGAAACTGGGCCTCTATCGCCTGATCATCTTCGTGAAGCCTATAGGATGTACCAGGAGGAGACTGGCAGAGTTGGTGCAGCGCGACCTTTGCGAGGTAAAAAACTTTTCGTTCGATGACTTTAGATTGGAGGTAACCGGCTATTCCTCGGGAATGTCACTAATGCTAAATATGTTCGCAGATGACTCCCTGTGTACTTTTACGAACTTTTCTCCTCGTGCTGTATATTAAGCTCATGCGCAAGAAATATATTAACTTCGTTCCCAAGGGTCTACCTTTCATCCTGTAGTTATCCCATCGACTGGTACATGAGTCATTCACGGCCATTCAACGCCACGACCCACAAGGCCTGGAGGCTTTTCATCAAGAGCTTCCAGAAACACCACTGAATACTCATTCTAACCTGTAGGCCCCTCAAAGACGAATGCCGCTCATTCTTCAACTTTGTGAGTCTTGTTGAGCCCGCCAGGCACCAGCGAAGTCTAAAGACATCATAGGTTGTGTCAGACGACGATCCTCGCTCACATGGACCCACGCGCATCCACAAGGTCAAGGACTGCGGCGAACGGCCGATCGGTGCTTCTCGGGTCTTCGCGTGCTCAAGTAGCGCCTCTTTTCCTCCTTTTCTATTTTCCGCTCCTTTTGCGCGCCATTTTGCGCCTCGCTTTGGGCTCGCTCGCTCTCAGACTGTCGATCAGAGTGGTCTGATCTCCGATATTTGATTTTTCCACGGTACGTGGTCATCGGTGCGAGGGCGTAATCTCCATGCTGCTGTAAAGTCTTTGTTCAAATTCAATTACTCGCGTGCTCTGTGTCCTGAGAACTGGTGAGGTTTTCTGCAAGGAATACCAGAATCGTACGCTAGTTTCATTAAAGACTCTTTCTTTCCCTTCCAGTTAATAAAATCTAGTACATACAGAAAGTTCGACCATAATTGGCAGCCAGGACATATCGATCCCAAAGCTGTGTAACCGCAGCAACGCGACTGTTTCTGCCTGCTTCTCGACAAAAGTGGGGTTATATTCTCATGAAGTGCGCTTGGCCCGTCGATACCAGCAAGGCGGTGAAGCTGAGTCCGAATTCACCCTATGGCCGTAAACGATGTCACTAGATTCGAGTTCCTGGTCTTTCCGATGTCGCGCATGGCTCAAACGAAGGAAAAGACTCCACAGAAAAAGGTGCTTTTCCTATCACAGCGATATCAGTTTTCATTGAAGGTTCCCCCTTAAGACTAATCCAACATTATGCAAGCATAAGGTATCGGTGTACCATGACCTGGAGAACGGGGGGGCGGATCATACAGAGAATGTGCTTGGAACGCGTCTCTAAGCCCAGAATATCTTGAAGTGCAAATACAGGGCTGTAAATGACCTCCGTTCTCCGCCTGGGTCTTTGACGTGCTTCTAGGAATGCTAAGGATGAACTACATTCACAACGGACTCAATGAGTTGCGATTACGAGTTTGTGTTGAGAGATTTTTGCCTCAATCAGGCCTTAGGAGGCTCAACTCTCCTCTCGATCGTGCAACGCGTTGGCAACGAGTCAACGCCCATGACACGGTTTTTTGGTTTCACTAGCTCGTCTTCAGCCTCAATTGGAGCGCTCATTTGTTCCGCTCGTCGATGTGCGCTCGATAACCCTGCAAAATATCTGCAGACGTTAGCGTTTAGGAATAACCCTAGCAACTAAGGTTTCCCCCATTCAATTATTGCCTCCGGATTGGGAGTCTCTATGTCCTTTCTCCGCCAGCCATATGTTGCATTACGTTCACCTCGGCGAACAATCCGCTTCCGGCGCCGCTCTCTCCTCCCATACAGTTGGCGACAGCTGAAAATTTCACGCGAAGAGCCCTCTTTTATTGCGTTACGAGAGTTACGTGCAAAGAGGAGCACTCGAGCCCAGAACACGGTATGTCGATCATGGCGTCAATGTGATCATTGGTCTGTAGTTCGGCCAGCCCAACCCTTTAGAAATCATGATCGAGGAAAACGCGAAAAAAGTCCGATTTGGAATTGACGGAGAGGAAGAGGGCATGATCGACGCCACAATGGTCGCGTTGAGAATGCGAAGGGCGCTGAACGGTGCTTGGAATTTTCAGTGCGCAGCTGTTCGTAGGGCAGCTCAGGCCGTGTGGCTGTCCCCACGTCACGCGTCTGACCGGACTTGACTTCCCACAAACGCGAACGCGAAGCTTTCTGGATCTTGGCGTGCGATATCTCGCTCGTTGCAAATAGACACGGTGATCATCCTTGGCCTACGGAGGAAGACCTACCAGTAACCAATCACGCTGACACATAACATAAGGGGAGATTCAACGCGACATCATACATGGTATTAGGACGTGATGGGGCTGATGCATGCTGTGCGAGAATATTGTTCGTAGCAACTGAAATATTAGTGGGTAGTAGATAGCAGTACTAAGAGCAGAACTAAGAGCTATGTAGATACGTCAAGAATAAATGGTAGTCGGATGCCTACATCCTTTCAATCTAACCGTCGACGAGTGTTTGTGGAGGAGTGTGGTCGTAGTTATATCCTGCTGCTCC
>JADNRX010000502.1:0-37631 GCA_015501595.1 Hymenopellis radicata | reverse complement strand
GGTCAGGAGAAACATGCGCACTTCCGTGACATGTTAACCCTTGTAGAGCAACAGGTTGCTCTCATTCCTGCGTCTGACCTGCAACAAATTGTGGCGACCGTCCAGTCGGTGGCCCGTTCTGGGGACGTTGTCCGGCCATTGGCGATCAGAGTATTCGAGTCAACACACTTTTATATACCGCGGGAATATAAGGACGGTGCAGAGTTACCATCTCAGGATACGTCGTAACCCTGTCATTCATACCCTCAGTCTGCAAATTGTATCCGAATCGGACCATGCGCTCATGGATTTGTTTGGAAGCTCGGCATATGCACCGACTGGCATTCGAGCCCTAGAAGTATCCCACACATCCAGGTCCTCGACTTTGACACCGACAGGGATTAATAGAATCGTGAATGTCACTGCGAGATCTTTGGAAACACTATCCGTTGGCGAAACGCATCCATGTAGGCTCTTCGCTCCCTTGTTTCTGTGCAAGGTGTCTAACTGCCCTTCGTTCAGTGCCACGCGTTCTTCCAATGTCACTACCGATCGGTAACGTTGAGCGCGTGCATTTCCACAATGCCGTTGATGAGGGCGAGGGTGTGCATTTCCCTGAAGCCTCATAAGGAGAGGAATGCTCGTGAAGTTGATGTGATACAATTCTTAGAGAAGTTGAATGCTGTCTTTGGAGGAGATTTACATTCATAAGGCAATCGTAACTAATAAAACGAACTTGTTGAAATCAGTGTTTAAACATGCACGATTGACGTTGAAGCGGTGTGAACAAATGATGCAGAACAGAATTCAATTCCGTCGAAAGGGTGTACATATGGGTATCATTTCCGTAGTTTACGATCTGTCGAATGCCAGTGTTCGTTCTATCAGAATTGACAGAACTCGTTGGATTTGTTGGAGGTAAGTTTCTCGGGTTCGTCTCCATCATCGTTACCCTCGAAGGTATCGCAGATGCTGTCAACGTCGTCGGTCTCGACCGTACTAAGAAGAAGTCAGGTTAAATCTGTAGGCGGAAAAGAGAAGTGAGGAAACGTACTCTATATCGAAGATAGCTGTATCGCCGTACTGCAGGCACGCTGTATTAGAGGCGGACCAACAACTGCTATAACTCATGTACGCACGTTAGAGTTGATACCAGCAAGAACACCGCCCCCGGAGGCAATGATGTTGGAGAATTGCGAGTGCTACAGGCGGTCAGTATTGAACAGGAACTAACGATCTCCGAGAAAGCCTACCCTCTCATACATCCTAGAGGCGTGCAGAGGTAAGCATAGTAACGAAGGTTATACCCAAAAGATACGTACGTGTCGCAGTTACCACAGCTTCGATAGAGTTTTCCAAAGTCTTGGACCTAATAGACCTTAGTTTTTCATGTGGATATGAACACCTGAAGACATACACAGAAACTGTCCACGACGACGGTCCCGCCGCCATTGTGTTGGAGAACCTTGTCGTCGGCACCAATAGCGCCTCCTCCGGTGAGAGTCGATGTGCCCGACTTTTGCTTGAACGTGATGGCGTCCTATGCAATTACCGTCATCAGAAACCACACAAAATGGAACCGAAACGTGGGCACCTCACAGACGTCCTCGAACCAGACTATCGGGACATGTAAGTTGTGGAAGAACCAAACCGCCAGGAAGAGGACGAACTGTTGGTCAAAGTGCACGAGCCCAAGCAGTGAATACCCTCGCTTTGGTCTGCGCCGATGATGACGTTTGAAAGACTCGCGCCGTCTTCAAGAAGGAAGACAGCGTCGCTATCGCCACCCTCTGTCTGGCCTTCACAAGCGCCAGAGCCTCGGTCGTAGCGGGCATTAGCGCCCTGAGGAATTTAAATGTCATCAAAGGGGTATATAAGTACGAGAGCGCGACCTACATCAAAGGAATCGGTGATAGTCATGGGCTCGTCGAGGCTGATTGTATCAGTCGCGTCGGGGAAGGTGCAGCTAGCCGCCCTTTGGACTTTCGAAGGCGAACGAGCATACGCGCCGCTAGCAAGGAGAACAGCGAGAGTGAAGAATGCAGTAAAGATCATAGTGATAGTAGTGAGGGTGCAACGAAGGAGCTCCTTACGAAGAGAGACTGAGTGGTTCTACTGCCTGTCCCTCGACGGACCACGCGTCTTTTATACGCGTCGTCCTCCAGCTCGGTTGGGCATCGGAGAATTTCACTGCGGCACCTGATGAAATTTAAACCACAGGCTCGGTGAAATTGGCGCTCAAAGACCCGCCAACCTCGACCGGGTCCCGCGACTGTGACAGAGGCGTAAAACTCTTTTTGGGGTGGGTCGATAAGGAAAACCGGAATCCGCTCTCCGACACCCCGGAAGACAGAAAGCTACCAAATCGTGAGGCTGCAACGGCCTCCGTCTATACATCTGCTGTGAGCAAGAACATCATGTACGACACGTTACCATACATACCATGGCACCCGGATTCTGGAATCAATGCGCAAACAATAGTTGGTAAGGGATTTCAACGAGTCCATGATGGTCTTGGCAGGTGGAAGAGGAGAAACCTACTCCATTTGTAGCGGGGCGCAAGAGGACCCCACAGAAGAATGAGCGAATGGTAAAGAGACTCGGGGAATTTAGAACACGATGAAAGTAAGAGGAAAGAGTTTACGGTCCGTCGGGCCGCTGCCTTTTCCACAACAGTGACCTCCGAATTCATCGACTAGGAGATGGCAGCAGCGTACAGTCCCTACTACATCTGACCTTGGGACGGAACCAACAATTTTTTCGCGCGGTAGAAATTGCATGAGGCTACCGAGCGGGGTTTTATACAAGCAGGAGTCCACCTATGGACCTTTCAGAATTGACAGAACCTGTGAATCCGTTGCACTCGTTGGAGGTAAGCTTCTCGGGCTCGTCTCCGTCGCTGTTACCCTCATAGGTATCACAGATGCTATCGACATCGTCGGTCCGAGTGGCAAGGATCAGGCCGAAGCCATAATGAGAAGGCTGACGTTACGTGCTTCTAGTCTCACGACCGGGGCACATAGAAAGTAGCGGGACCCCTCGCGGGACTGTGCGCTAGCGCATCCCGCGATCGCGCAAGCTGCGCTAGGGTTACATTAGGGTTGCGCTAGGACCGGAGTAAACAGTGGGATTACCGAGGGATTGTGCAAGGTTATACAAAGTCGGGAATCTTTCTTTTGGTATTTGTATTCTGCGTGTAAATTACGAGTAATATAACTATCAATGACTGCTCCCCATCTCTCTCGAGGGTGCCAAACAGACCAGAGCGACATGTGTCGGTCAGTGCCCCTAAGTGATTTCCAAATTGGTACAAGCGGCTCGTGCTGCCGCCATCGTTTCACAGCGCTGTCCATGAGCTGAGATACCAAAATGCATCGAAGTTTAGAAGAAGAAGTTTTCTCTAACACTGGTACAGTAGCTGAATTCAATAGGGCGGGCGTGGCGCCCATCATAAAACAAGTTCATGATCGCCAATCTCCGAGTTGAACCTCCGAATCCTGTCGCTCTCATTCCTCCTCCGCTCGGATAGGTATGGAGGACGATATATCACTAGATACATGCCAACTACCTCATCAGTAGTACTGGACTCCGGCTGCGTATCCATTGACTGGCAAGATACAGTAGAATGCCGCAGTCCGCGACGCGCTAACGCGTTTCTAGCTCGATACTGATCGACTTTGTATCACCGTTGTCATTAATGACCTCGCGCACAACTGCGCTAGATGTTCCAGACCTATCCCGCTAGCGCATTGCGCTTGTGCGCTTGCGCGCGAGGCTGCGCGAGGGATGCGCGAGCAGTCCCGCGACCTGCGCTAGCACCCTTCCCGCTAATGCGCGAGCGTGACACGGTGATGATATCTTGATCCTAAGTACTTACATAGGTCTGACTGAAGAAGGCATTACCTGTTGGAGGTGGCGATGCTCTGGGGTTGATGGATTGAAACCTCCGACGCGAGAGTTCCGTCAGTGATTGAGAGCACTTATTTATTATCCCTGGGCAAGTATCATCTAACTGTGCCACCGGTCTATTGATGTCTCACCTGACCAGGACGACTATATGCTTCTGTCCGCTGTTAAGAACATGAAGTAAAGGATGAAGGATGCCCTGAATCGTGGTGAAGAGTCGGAACCGTGAAGTCTGCGCAAGCAGTGATCAGTTCGAGGGCTGCCTCACCCTCAGAGTCGTGCTTAAATGATACAAAGCCACACATTGCATATGCCTTTGTATATACGGTCACTACTTAATGTGCTCTACCGGCACATCAGGAATTGCCCCACTGGCAAATTCCTGCTAAAACTCTTCGAATACCTGAGATATGCTCACAATACCTAGATTCAGTGGTTTCAGTTGAATAGCAGAAATAGCAAAAATTGACTAACCCCTTAATAGCGGAAAGTTGATTTCAGCTTTGGTAAGTCGAGGTCAATGAGGTTCAGCATGAGTTAACAGTACAATATTCAGCTTATTTTGTGATAGATCAGATAGATAGTGGTCAAGACATCATGTATTGCAGTACATATCGATACAGCTAGTACATATCGATACAGCTACACACTACGGAGGTACAGAAGTAACATAACAGTAAACAACTAACTGCAACCATCGAGCCGTGAACCTTGCCTCATGAGCACCGCATCGAGAGCAAGAGAAGACCTTACACAGTCGGCATGTGCTGCTATTCAAACGCACTCGCAAGTAGACATCCTATACGACATAATCAGCTGAGCACTACATGACGACGACACGACTAACCTCACCAAAAGTGCTCAATAAAGCCAGTTGTCCGATCCCATATGTACGCCAGTGGGTCATTGCACGCAGCTGATTGTCCGGATGCAATATACCGGCAATGGAGGAGGGACGAGCGCGAACCGCGAGTGGCTCGAGTAGGCGGCAGATCGGCATTGTGGTGTGCCGACGCGGTGTGTCGTCTGCAGGGCCACCTTCACCCACAGCGGCTTATCGAGGGATACTCACAGCATCACTATCAATGGAAGTCAGAACTTAGGCTGCGAGGCTGGAGAGACCACTCAACTTGTCCACGGTACCAGAATAGCGCGCCATGAAGATGGAACCCACGACGAACGACAGGCCAGAAGCAATGTTGCCAATGATGAGCGGACGGCGACGGCTGGTCGAGTCGACCTAGAGCACACAGCATGTCTCTCTAATGAGAGACCTAACACTGTTGGAGGAATTTGGTGGTGGGTTCGTTGGTGAGGTTTTCCTTCTCGGAGAAAGTGTCGACGGCAGCTCTTGCTTCGCTCATGAGTGTACCGCGTTCCCTGTAGTCCTGTCAGTTTGGCGACGGTCCATGTCGTCACAGCGAGAGGTGATTGGCAGACCAGGGATATGGGGTCTGTGCCATGTCGTGTACCTAGACATAACAGATGGGGGCGTGCCGCGTGCGCTGGTGTTGCAAACGAAAGACGACGACTCACGGGCCTGCTTTCCAATGTATGAGCGAGTCCCAGCTATAGCTAGTTGCCGGACTGGAAGGAGTGAGCGGAACTTGCGCGGTAAAAGCACGCATGGACGGACAAAAAGACGCACCTTGCGGTCCCTGCCCTGTAAAAATGTGCTCCCTAAAGGTTACCAGTGTTGCGGGTTGCCAGCGCAGCGGTGACGCGAAGACATTGATGCGGAAAGCTAGGTCCTTGTCGCACGCAGTGGTTGAAAGTGTCTGGCAGGTCGTGGAATGAAGGAAAGGTGTGTCCAACCTTGTTTGGCCATGGTTCGTTTTGATATACCGGACTGATCGGTACATCGGTCCGGTCCGGAGTTTGAAATGGACTTGGACTTCCTCTTTTGCTTCATCGACGTCAAATCGACGTCGACCTGGCTACCGCCCCCCATCAACAATTATGACTGCAACTCTGTTGATCAAGAGAGGCTGTAGATGCTCTATGAGCTGTGAAAATATTCGACCATTTTCTTAACACAAAGACTCCCAGATTCCGACTTATTTGGCAGAACAAGGAGCGAAAAGTGTGATTGGCAAGTTTTTTGTACCTATTTCCAACTGAAACAAGCACATTGTGCTAATTCTATGAATATTGGCTTTTCCAAAACATTTTTGGAGGAATTTGTCAGTGGGGTTTTTCCTGATGCAGTTGATGGTCAAGTGCGCCAAGGTTACACTAGGGTTAGCGTGTCACGGCGTGACTGCGCTAGCGCATTGCGCGAGTGCGCGACCCGCGACATGCGCTAGTGCGCGAGGGGTCCCGCTAAAATCTACAGGCCCTCACGACCGTCATCTAGTCAGGCATTAAACGAAAGCTCAAATCGCTTGGACGAGTGTAAATCGAAGGCTGACCTTCTAGTCGGTATGAGCTAACAAGTATCTGTATAAATATGAGAATGGATATCAGGCAGTGCAGCAATCTCACCTCGTTACGTGGCATATGAACTGTGTCGGTTGCTGCTCACTCGCATGGGATCTTCACGGCAGCGTCATTTTATGTCTGTAATCCTCGCCGTCGGGGCAATCCTACCTCGTCTTGTCTTCCTCGCCATCTCGCCCTCCTTGTAGCCACCGCTTGTCTCCACTCGTAGTGCTAGCAGTCATCAAGGTTTAGTCATTATAGACCCGCCACGATACAGTTTCTGCGTACACTCCCAAATCTCACCATGTTCAACTTTGCCGTCCCGGACTCGGACAACGGCGCGGAAGACCTCTACGGGGTGGTCAAAAGTCTCCGCGTCACCGCGAATAGCATTTTATTACCCCGTCTCACCCACTTGCGCCTTATCAATGTTATCCGGAGAATTAATCTGAGCTTTATTCCGGAGCTCGAGGCTGAGGGATTGAAGGACCTCTTTGATATTGCGGCTACGAGGGCTAACGCTGGTGTGTCTTGCGTACCTCTTCGTGAAATGGTGTTGGTCGGGAACGGGGAGGTCAGTTTTGACGGGATCAAGTATTTTATGCGCTTGCACTTTCCAGGTCGGCAGATCGATGAGAACGTCAAGGTTATCTTTACAGAAGTTGAACTGGACGACACCTTCCAGTTCGCAGGGGGTCTTCCAGGCAAGGATTTTGGTGTTATGCCCTTACTATAGTTTGTCAATATGTTACTACTACTGTATGGGCATCTGGAACCGATTGAAACTGTAGTACTAGTACCTGAATCGTCTTGTGCAAATGTGGTGGATATAAAAACCAGAGAGTTGTTGAAGATGTTTTTATGCAGATCATGCCGGTTATTCGACCAAGAGGTGCCACCGAGCATGCTTGGTGCCTCCTCAAGAAAGCGCAATAACATCATCCCCATCATCGTCTACCAGCGCACCCACCACTCCTCATCGTGCCGTGCTGCACTCCTTAACGCCAGGCGCTCCATCCGTAACACCGTGAGCCTCAGATGCAGGACCCGCTCCTGCGTCCATGGGGGCAGACACTCTGCAAGCAGTCGAAAGGCCTCCCCCATACATCATCATCATTGAAACTCTTGATGAGATTGAAGGTGTGCAGGGGTATGACAGGCTCCTCGGGCGGCTGGTGAGTTGATGAGAATCGGGAGGGTCTTCACACGACCGAGGTCCGAGGAGGACGAAGCTTCGTGAATAATGAGGAAAGAACCCGGCGGCGAAAATCAAGATTTGGTACGGAGAACTAAATTTCATGTGTAGCTTCTGTGGCGTCCCACAAAATTCAAAAAAGAAGTACCCATATTCGAATTGGACAAAGGGGGTGCCTGAAGCCAAGAGCTGAGGGCATCGTCCGCTTGTTCGAGCTTCGAACCAGCTCAGCTAGTCGGCCGATGGCAAGGCTACCGAATTATACATTCGGTCGTTCAACGTGTACTTGGATAACTATAGGAGCTACTCAGAACGGGTGTATTATACCTGTACGCTGTTCAGTCGCGCAGTTACCACTGCGATGTCTGAGAACAACGGATGTCAACAGCGTGGGGTGGACGGGGCGACACGGATCTCCCAGAGTGCGGCGTATAACAAGGTCTGTTTCTGACTAACGTGTCGAAGATTGTTTATATGGTGGGAGAGTTGAATGATATACGATTACTTATAGTACAGGATCGCTACAAGAAATTTTATCCTAGTCATGCTGAAATGGCAAGATAAATGTAGATACTATTGCAACGCGCGAATCATGTCTGGGTCACTTGACCGTATCATATCAGTTCGCATTCTCCACTTCCACATAAGCTTGACCGTCTCCGTACCCAGCGCCATGCATCTAACACGAAGAAGTAAATCATCAAGCGGACGAGAAGTGATCATGCTACGAACCGTTACCAGAATCATATCGAGTTTTCTATTGGTCGTATCCAGCTTGCCATCCATCCTCGTCTGAACCTTGTATATATCGTCGACACGCGACATGAGCCTTGCCTGCATCATGCTGAGATCATAGAGTAATCGAGTCGTCGTGATATCGGTTCCAATCTTTAGGGAGTGTGAGAAAGAATACCGCTGGCAAAAGGGAGAATGCAAACCTGAAACGAGATCCGCGCATTGTCCACTTGGGCGCGCAGTTCTTGAACCTGGGCCTTGATCTTTCCGCGTGAGGCAAAGTACTTCGGGCCCCCGAGCTTCGAAAGTTTCTGAATTCTTTGGTTAACTTCACCAATGATGCTGTAGGCCAAGTCAGACACGAGCGACGACGTCTGGATGTGGATCGTACGCAGATAGATCACAAATCCTCTTGATTTCTGTCCCGCTCCCAGTAGCTCTGGACCCAATCTCGTTGACAATCGCAAGCGTAATACATGCCGTGTGTTCTGCAAGAGCCTTGCACTCGTCGCGGGCAGCGCGCGCACCCTGGCATGAACGCACCCGCTAGTGTCGCTGATCAAGTGTGTAGTGACGCCGTTGACTCACCTCTGCAGCTTGGACGATTTTCCGTAGGATTCCGCATGTACCTTCGAGGACATCCCCAAACACTGGCACCAGTTTCGCAACGCTCTCCGCGACATCGAGGCATGTAATAAGGTTGGCTATAGTTGTCGGTCCAAAGGTTGATGTCGAGTCAGAGGAGCTGCCCACTCTATGAAGCTTCGAGAGTACTTCAACGCGAGCGGTCATCTCCAGGAAGTACGGTAGGGTAATCTGCATGACGTCCGCAAGATCCTTCCATGGTCTGCCCGGTGAAAAATCAAGGAGAATCCCTTCGTCAAACAAACTTGAGGTGAACGAGAGGTGGCACATCCTTTGACCGGGAATATACGCGTTGTGGACGCGCCACCAGTCGGCGTCAGTCCAAGCTCTTGTGCGGGTGATAATGAGCACTGCTTGCAGTGCCTCGTGATAGTTGCCCGTCTAGTACAAATCAGACTCATGGGCAACTCATTGCAACATAACATATACTCACCGAGCCATCCGAGCCATCGCGTTGAAACCCACGCCAGAGCCCTCTTGCCACTCCACCTACGGTCTCAGCGAGTACACCCAGAGCATCCAGGCTCCTCTCTCGAACGTCCACCAGTGCATCAAGCCATTGCATATACTCACTTTCTGGTATCCATCCTTTCCAGTTGTCCAACGAAGTCCCCCAAAGATCTTTAACGTCGCTAAAGCATCAGTGTGAGAGGTGTACACCATATTGCCAAGCTACAAACCTTGACTCCATGGGCACCCATTCAAGAGAGTTTCCAGACACAGTGAGCTGAAGAATCTCAATATTTCCACTCCGAGTCGAAGATATGGCCTCGTCATCTTCACTGTCCGAACAATCAGGTTCCTCTATAACATCCCCGTCTTCATCTGAACTGTAGGAACAGCAACTATTATGGTCGGATTCCGCATCCTCGTCACTAGAATCATATCCAGAGCTGTCGGCCGTGAAGACGTCCTGAGGGCGCATGATGATCAGAGCAAGAGGCAGCGAAAGTATGCTGTTTGATGGGATCATCCGTGCATGCTGTGCACGGACCGCCATGGTATATATGATGGCGGTGTCGTGATCTTTGGCTGTGCAGGGACGACCACGGGAGCAGTGGGTATTGGGGGAGGGGACGACGTCGGTGTGTTGCGTTTGGCGCGGAAAGAGCATGCAATCATCAACGGATCCACGTCGGCTTTCTTCGGCTCGACTGGACTGGCATCCAAAGCAACCTCCTCGCCATTGATGTACATGATGTTTTTCTTTCGCGCAATAGGTTTTGCAGCGGAAAGCACGTCGGCGGCGGGAGTGGAGGTGTCTTTAGGATTAAGCACGAGAGGAGTAGAGGGCACGAGCATCGGAGACAACACAGCCTTTAGACGCGCCGCGTGACTGTACACAGGTTCGGGTTCGAGGAGCGGTACGAACGAAAAGTTCTTGCGTGGCGTCGAATACCCGCTCTGGACGGGACTTGGAGTAGATGGTGGGGTGTTTGTGGCAGGGTACTGCCGCTCCTCGCCGCTCACTGCGAGTGGGAGCAGGGGTAGAGGTAAGCAGGCGCGACATGGTGGTTGGATGCAGAGGCTCGCGTGGGAGAATTGCCGAAGGCCATCATAAATTAGATAAGATAACGCTAGATGCTCCGTGGTGATTATATTACATTGGTATTTGGGCGGACTATTGTCAAGGACAAAGTCCTTGAAATATATATTGATGCCAGCTAGTAACGAACCAAGTGGCGGACCAAAGAATGCACCGCTACTTAATCGGCATGCCAAGTACTCATACTGTACTATTACGGTCTTATCTTCACGGGCCGTTACGCGTTATGGTTGTGAAGAGTGTTGGTTACTCTTCAAACCCCGAGTAATTACCTTATTTGGAAGGCCCGCCGTTCGGCGGGCCCAGAAAATTCCTGTTTTAGGACAGTTGTGCCTGGCCAGAAGGCCCGTTACGCGTTATGGGGCCCTGAACTCTTCATTTCACGGGGCCCCGTTACGCGTTACGTGAATACTAGCCCGTAATAGTACAGTAGTGCTCATCATTCATAGCCACATCGAACTCGACGGATCTCGCAGAGTGCGGTGTACAACAAGGTCTTTTTCCGACTACCATGACTATATATACTGGGAGAGTGAATGATATAAAACAAGACAGTCTTGAGACAGTCATCATACTGGATCACTTTGAGAAATTTATCTACACCATAATGTAAATTCAAAGCGCGACACATGCTCGGTCACTTGGCTGTGTCATATCAGTCCATTCTCCACTTCACAAAGCTTGACCGTCTCCGTACCCAGCGCCATGCATCTAAGCGAAGATAAATCATCAATCGACGAGAAGTGATCATGCTACGAACCTTCACTAGAATCATATCGAGTTTTCTATCGAGCTTCCTGTGGGTCGTATCCAGCTTGCCATCCATCCTTGTCTGAACCTTGTAGATATCGTCGACACGCGACATGAGCCTTGCCTGCATCATGCTGAGATCATAGAGTAATCGAGTCGTCGAGATATCGGTTCCAATCTTTGGGGAGTGTGAGAAAGAATACCGCTGGCAAAAGGGAAGCGCAAACCTGAAACGAGATCCGCGCATTAATCCACTTGCGCGCGCAGTTCTTGGACCTGGGATTTTGATTTTTCCACGCGAGGCGAAGTACTTGAGGCCCCGAGCTTTGACAGTTTCTGAACTCTTTGGTTGACTTGACCGATAACGCTATAGAGCCAAATCAGACGCGAGCGCCGACGTGTGGATGTGGATCGTACGCAGTTAGATCACAAATCCGCTTAATTTCTGTCCCGCTCCCAGTAGCTCTGGACCCAATCTCGTTGACAATCGCGAGCGTAATACACGCCGTAATGTTCTGCAAGAGCCTTGCACTCGTCGCGGGCGGCGCGTGCGCCCTGACGTGAACGCGCCCGTTAGTGTCGAGTATCAAGTGTATAACGACAGCGTTGACTCGCCTCTGCAGCTTGGACGATCTTCCGTAGGATTCCGCATGTACCTTCCAGGACGTCCCCGAGCACTGGCACCAGTTTCGCAACGCTCTCCGCTACATCAAGGCATGCAATAAGGTTGGCTATAGTTGTCGGTCCAAAGCTTGATGTCGAGTCAGAGGAACCGGAGGAGCCGCCCACTCTATGAAGCTTCGAGAGTACTTCAACGCGAGCGGACATCTCCCGGAAGTACGGTAGGGTAATCTGCATGACATCCGCAAGATCCTTCCATGGCCTGTTTGGGGATTGATCAAGGAGAATCGTCTCCCCAAACACACTTGAGGTGACCGAGACGTTGTACATCCTTTGACCAGGAATGTACAACTGGTGGCAGCCCCACCAGTCGGCGTCAGTCCAAGCTCTTGTGCGGGTGATGATACTGAGCACTACTTTCAGTGTCCCATGATAGTTGAGCTTCTAGTACAAATCAGACTCCATGGGCAACTCATTGCAACATAACATATACTCACCGTGCCATCCGTTTCGCGATACCAACACCAGAGCTCTCTTGCCATTCCGCCTACGGTCTCAGCGAGTGCATCCAGAGCCTTCAGGCACCTCCCTTGAACATCCTCCACTGCATCAAGCCATTGCATAAACTCAGCTTTCGATATCCATCCTTTCAAGTTGTCCAACCCCATCGAAGTCCCAAAATGAATCTTTTACGTCGCTAAAGCATCAGTGTGAGAGGTGTACTCCATGCAGGGGTTGCCAAGCTACAAACCTTGACTTGACGTGCACCCATTTGTAATAGGATTTGGAACGGCCGCTAAACCTTATGAGCTGTAAAAACTTGATATCCTCGTTCGAACCTGTGGCCGAACAGTCCACCTCCGCGTCTTCATCTAAACATATAGGTACAACAAGTTTTACAGTTGGATTCCTCATCCTCAATACGAGCATCGTATCCATCATCGTCGGCTACGTCCACAGTCTGAGAGCAGTCGGCCGTGCAGATGTCCTGGATGGGCATCATGAGAGTAAGACGAAAGTGAGGGGATGCTGTTGATGGGATCATCCGTGCATGTCGATAACACGCCGAGTGTGGGTATGCTCCCACAGTGTGGGCGTGCTGACCCTGCAACTAAGGAAGTTGACGGCGCACCCCCTCTATTTCCAAGGACCCAAAGTTTCCAGAGCTAGACCGACTTTGCCGTCAAAAGTTGTACGATGACGTTCGCATTTTCGTTCTGGGGGAATGTCCTTCAGAGCTGGATACGTTCGTAATAAATGAGACGAGGAGTTCACCCTTTCTATGTTAAAGTTGAGTCAAGACAGGTTTAGTTCTTCTGCACGTCGTACTCTCGATCTTCCGTTTCATCCGCTGGCCGCGATGCAAGTCGCCTCACCACCAACTCGATCAATGTATGTCAGCGACGAAGAGACAGCCTCCAAGTCTGGAATTGTCGGTTTCTCGCTAAACAGCCGATGAGACTCGTACATCACTTTTCCCCTTTGATGATTGAAACTGATGCCAGCGAGGGCTCGACGGAGGGATGGAAGACACAAGAGCTCACAGCTTAGTAGTAGAATCCTAGTCTGAGATTATTGTCGGAGCGGCGTTAGCCCCTCCCCGCGCGAGCTCCGTAACAAGGAGGTGAATCGGCGGGCGAACTGCGAGAAACAAGGCAGATTCTCCGGACAAGGTTGGGCGGAGATCTCCAAAACGTCGCGTCAGAGGGTGACATCTACTAGCAGAGCAGCCAAGATGAAGCAAGCCGACGCTTTTCACAACACCCCAAGATCTCGAGAGCTAGACTCAAGTTGTACGATCACTCCTCTGGATAATGAGTGAGCGTTAATAAAGAGACGAGGAGCTCTTACAACTCGACGATCGTTCATCCCGAGCAGCGAGCGTTGCCTCGCTTGCGGCACAACACGCGCAAGAACAAAAGAGAATTAGGCAGAGCGCGGAATTAGGGACATGATGCAAGTCCGTCGTGGGCGTGTAGTGATACGTCTATAGTATGCATGCATGTCCTAGGACTATAAAAAACGGGATGATAATGATGATGTCTATAGAACAAAAAAAATGCGATAAAAAAGGGGATGTATAATAGATAATGAAACATTACAAATGACGATTTCAAGCTCTCAATACTGGACTCGTGCGGCCACTGTGCCATCCATGGCTGCCCAGACCCACCATGCCGCTAAGATTGGTATCATCCCGCGTGGTGCGGACGGTCATGGTGCTGTCCCACGGCATGCGTCGTGCTGGTGTTGGTGGGGGTCGTGGAGGATTATAAACGGGAGAACACGATGAGGGTGGAGAGGTAGGACGTGGCGAAGGAGGCGAAGCGGTCGCAGGAGGGTATCGCGTCACAGGTGGGGACTGAGCGATAGGTGGAGTAACCCGACGCGCGCGGAACGAGCAAGCAGGCAGGGTAATCGGATCTGGTGGCTCCGGTGTCGTGATCTTTGGCTGTGCAGGGACGACCACGGGAGCAGTGGGTATTGGGGGAGGGGACGACGTCGGTGTGTTGCGTTTGGCGCGGAAAGAGCATGCAATCATCAACGGATCCACGTCGGCGTTCTTCGGCTCGACTGGACTGGGCTCATCCTCGTCCAAATCAATCTCCTCTCCATTGATGTACATGACGTTCTCCTTTCGCGCAACAGGTTTTGCAGCGGAAAGCACGTCGGTCGCGGGAGTGGAGGTGTCAAGCACGAGCGAACTAGGGGGCGCGAGCATCGGAGACACCACAGCCGTTAGACGCGCCACGTGACTGTACACAGGTTCGGGTTCGAGGAGCGGTACGAACGAAAAGTTCTTGCGTGGCGTCGAATACCCGCTCTGGACGGGACTTGGAGTAGACGGTGGGGTGTTTGTGGGAGGGTACTGTCGCTCCTCGCCGCTCACTGCGAGTTAGAGATCGGCACGAGTGGCAGATACTTGCGGGTGCCGGCAAGTATTTCGATCACCCGGGTGGTGCCGCACCCGGCACCCGGGTGGCAAGTACTTGTTTCCCACGGGTGGTGCCGCGGGTGACAAGTACGAGTTTGGTGAGGCAAGTACTTGCTACAAGTACTTGCCTAGTACTTGCACAGAGGTATAAATATATTAAACATGATTTATTGAAATTTATTTGAGGTCAAACGACCTCAACATCGCTCAGAAACGACGTTGTGAAGAAATTTCTCTGATCGCCGAGCTGGCCGAACGTCCCGGCACTTGCCGGATAACGATCGATCTGCTCTGATCTCAGCTCTTGCTTCCTCCCACCACAGCACGACGACGGCGTCGTGTTCGTTGGCCCCAGAACTTATTCTGGGGCCTGTTCTACTTCCATTCTCTATGCTCTTTCGCTCTCCGATGCGGTTTGGCTTCGCGCCGGCCGCTGCGCCCTCGGATACGTTCCGGGGCGCATTCTGGTGTTCGTCTTCGCGACGACACCAATTTAACGAGGACCCGCAGCGCGTAGGCCCTCACAAGCGAGGCAGCAATGATACTACGACCATTTCTTTGGATTCTCGTGCGTGGTTGGCTGTCTGCCGGCCCGCTGCCTTCAAATACACTGGTGCTCGTCTGCACGACGGCACCAGTTCGATGGGGCCCGGAACGTGCGGCGCTCGTCTATATGACGGCGCCGATTGACGATCTTGACACTATTGGAGGTGTGGGCAGTCAGTGACCAGGGCTGGATGGCGTCGCGGACGCATCCCGCCCCAAACGGTGCGTGTTTATTTCCATTTTTCATTGTTTCTCAAACTCATTCACCCTAGCGCCATCCTCTCACATGCACTGTCTCCTCTCACAACATCACCATCCTCTCTACGTCTCCTGCTCACATTCTGTTCTTGTTTCCCTCCCCACCATCCTACACTTTGTTGAGTCCCGGTTATTGCTTATGCAAGTAGCCGGGGCTTCAGCGATCTGTATCGTGCACGTCGCTAGCCCCTGCGCAATTGCTCGGGGGTCGGCGGCGGGCACGAATCATAGGCGGAATCATATGCAGAATCTGGCAAGTACTTGCCCACCCGGATGGTGCAAATACTTGCCTTTCGAGCAAGTACTTGCCAAGTACTTGACCCGCGGGTCAAGTACCCGCGGGTGGCAAGTATTTTCGCGGGTGGCAAGTACAGCTTTTGGGTACCAGGTATTTGCCGGACGGGTGCCGGGTGCACCCGGGTACCCACTCGTGCCGATCTCTACTGCGAGTGGGAGCAATCCAATGGGTACCTTGCCGAGGTAAGCAGGCGCGACATGGAAGGATGCAGAGGCTCGCGTGGGAGAATTGCCGAAGGCCAAGGCAATAACGATTAGATAAGATAACGCTTATTGACACCAGCTCATAAGAACGAACCAAGTGGAGGATAAAAGGATGCACCGTTAATCGGCGCGCTAAGTACTCATACTTAGTAGTCATCATCCATAGCCACATCGAAGTCGACGGATCTCGCAGAGTGCGGTGTATAACAAGGTCTATTTCCGACTACCATGGCTATCTACTGTACTATTACGGGCTAGTATTCACGTAACGCGTAACGGGGCCCCGTGAAATGAAGAGTTCAGGGCCCCATAACGCGTAACGGGCCTTCTGGCCAGGCACAACTGTCCTAAAACAGGAATTTTCTGGGCCCGCCGAACGGCGGGCCTTCCAAATAAGGTAATTACTCGGGGTTTGAAGAGTAACCAACACTCTTCACAACCATAACGCGTAACGGCCCGTGAAGATAAGACCGTAATAGTACAGTACTATGCTGGGAGAGTGAATGATACTATAACGCAAGACAATCATGGTACTAGACAACACTATGACCTTATTTATCGTCATAAATTCTGGCTCTTCAAGCCATAGTCTGGAGTGCATGACTTCCAGTTTGCACTCGACACTTGCAGATGTCACACTTGCCACTATGCATGTGACAGTTGACATTCCGGGATCGTGAGAACTTCCCTTTTTGGATTGTTATTGATTCCGTTGTCGGCTACCGATGCCGCACAACCAAAACGAGCCTTGCCGACGATCACGAGACTGAGGAACTAGGGGCCCTTGGTGGGCACATCATGATCCTTGCACATAGTTTGCTGTGAGGTAGACACATAAAATTAGTAAGTACCACTGATAGGTTGTAACGATTGGTCTACATCTTCTACAACGACGTCTTCTACAACGGGTGAGACCTCGGGCAAAGGCAGCCTCTCGACGACGAATAACACTGACTTTCTCCACTGCCGATCCATTGAGCTATTAAGTTTGAAGCCATTGTCAACCCAACGAATGAGGCCCGCCACCATTCACTGCGTGAATGATCCACACTTTTCACCAGGCCGGACAGGGATGTCGGAGTGTTCGAGGAGGGCAGAGGGGAAACAGATTGTGCTTCCGGGGGGGGAACTCGATGACGAGACCGAGTTCCCATAGGACGAGATAACCGCCGAATTTGTAGTTGAAGGGCCTGCAAGCCATCGTAGGTTGGTCGTAGGGCACGGTCTGGGAATGTAGTTCATGTGGTCCCAGCATCAGCAAACCAGCACATCTATGGTAAGGTATGGTTGGAGTATGGTGAGTAGAAGAGTATGGAACATTTTACCATACTAGTTTTTACTTACCACGTCCCATACTTCTCATACCTCCAGACTCACCATACATTTACTTGAATGTACATGTGCTCGTTTGGTCTTGGTTTTGCATAAGTCCATCTTTTCCTTGACCACTCGGCGGTGCTAACCTTATGTCGCTCCAGTGTGACTGTTCAACGTTCAACGTTCAACAGCAAGGATGATGGTCGGATGACGGGACCGGCGATCCGAACGGCACTTGATCGCTTGTTTGGTCATCTTGAATCTTCTCTTCCACCAACCATCATCATCACCATGCTGCCGTCCCTCCACCTATGCATCGTCTCTCATTTTGCGACTCTCTGCTTTCCTTGTCTGCCGGACGCCTACTGTTGTCTATGCCCTGTCAAAGCAGGCAGCACTTTTTAATTCCAGCCATCGACGCTGCATGCCCTAGACGACGGCAGGAGCAATAGACACTCGCTTTGTTAGGCAAGCAGCACCGTGGTGGGTTCTCTTTTTTCCATTGCATATTCAGCTCAGTCGGTTTTTAGGGATCCAAACACCGAGCAAGCGACAACTGCCGTTCACCTGTCCAGGAGTGTGGCTTTCCTTTCTACCATCATGGCCACCATCACCAGCGTCGCCATCGACAAGCACAGCACATTCTGTAGGCCGTCAACATCACGCTCGACGACGGCAGCCGGTATGAGGTACTCGGCCGGTATTCGCAGGTACGCTTGTCATCGTCCTATCTTCCAGCATTGACCATGAAGCGCAGTTCATCGAGTTACACGCGTCTCTAGGCTTTCCGTACCAGCTCCAGCCCAACAAGAGCTTCGCACATGTGGACGTACCCTCGGCGCGGGCCGACGACGAGCTCATCACCAGCCGCAAAGCAGGGCTGCTCGTATATATCAACGCCTTGCTGCGCTCGGCGCGCACAACGTGGCCGGCAAGGCTGTTGCTATCAAGCTCGAGCCTTCGGAACCCAGACGACGACGACGTCGCCACTCTGACCCAGATGTCCAGCACCACCAGGGCCCGTCCCCGCTCGTTCTCGAGTTCCAGATATACAAGCAGCTCATGGGCGGCCTGACGTGCCCTGGATCATGTACTCGGTCAAGCAGGGCGACTATAATGTCATTCATCGACCTCCTCGGTCCTTCACTCGAGGACCTTTTCCGCATGTGTCGCGACACACGAACAGCACAGCACATCCCGTACAAGCAGGATGATGTTCATGGAGCGGGAACAATTTGCTGCGATTAACACGCATTTGGGTGTAGGCAGGGGGGTTCCGACCGTTAAGTCCGAGAAAACATGTATGCCATTGCCGAAAGTCGCCGAACAGAGAATTTGGACCCCCTTTGTCAGCAATTCGGTCATCATGAATGAGTAACGCGTTCACCCTCCCCCGCACTTCGCAAGCACTTCGCGAACAGTAGCTCAACATTGAACATAGTGTTGACTCTGATAAATAGACTATTGAAGTATTTCAGTATATTCCCTCCAATTGTTAGCAGTAGTCTCCCTTGCTTTTGCTTCTAGTAGCTGTAGAATTTCCATAATCATATCACGATGAGCAGACCGGGTGGCCATGGCACAAGAAGCCCTCCGCACAGTACCGTACCAGCAGACGTAGAATACTTCAAGTAGATAATGACATCAAGAGCAATACATTTGGCACTCAAACATGGCTATCCTGCACACCGTCACCCATCTCATCCTCGGACACCAGTGCGCGCCAGATACTCCCATACGCCGCTTGCACATCATCCCAGAAATTGCGACGAACATTCAACAACTCCGTACTCTCTTTGCATATCCAACAACGCATGATGATGAAGAGCACGACGACCTTGTTATGTCAAATTGATGACAGCTACCTTACGGACCGATCAATAACCGATAGCCGGAATTGGTACCCCCCGCGTATAGGTGATATTCTCCGGCGTCAGGACAGGACCCCCCTGGGTGTAGGTACGTGATATGGCCGCTTTCGTCGCCCTTCTTTCTGAGGCACATTTCAGAATCCTCACGCTGGGACGACCTTGGTCCGTCGCTTGAGGCTTTTGACTGGCTGCTTCTTCTAACACATAACAACAGAATTACGGGTAGGTGTGGAGTATAATAGGGTGTTCGACTGGACCGTGCTGGCATCCTCATCACCGCCATCACCAGAGGAAGAAGCCCTGGTCGATTCTGCGAGGCCCGCAGGAAGAGACGGCTAGAAAATGTGAGCGGCGGTAGCATTGCGACTGGTCCTGCCGTGGGCGGACAGTGTCGTACTAATCGGAAATAATTTGTATGCTACTTATCAGTTGGTTTGACACGCACTAACTATGATTGTTATATCTGCTTCGTAGTTACATGCCTGTTTTACCGTGCCCAATAATACTTTTGAATTCACCCGAAGCTCTCTTGATGTGACCTAGAAATACAATATATAATCCTCTGGTGCGTATGGTCAGTACATGTTTGGCTGTATGGTCAAGGTATGGTACGACTATGGTTGGAGTATGGTCAGGAGTATGGCACCATACTGTTTAGACAGGTACCCCTTGGGACCATACTCGAGTATGGTAGTATGGGATGTATGGCACCATACCGACCATGCATGTGCTGACTTGCTGATGAGTGGCGGCGAGTGACGGTGACGGGCCAAGGTTGAAATGTGCGCCGCCAAAAACTGAAGCTGCGCTGTATGTGGGGATTGCGGGCAATGATGAGAGAGAGCAATTTTTTGTACAAGGAGTACAGCTGAGTATATACAACTATCGTAAGATTAGTTATAGTTGCAATAACTAAAGTTGGCACTGATGGGCCCAATAACTGAACTCAGCAAGACCAGCCCGCCCTAGCACTGCCACTACTCCGCGCGCGCATTTCTAAAGCTGGACATCTCCCGCCGCTTCTGTAGATCGTGCGATCCAATGCACCACGCAGAGTCCCCTTGTTAACGGATGCCTCCGCGGTGAATGTAAACACCCTACTTACATGCATTTCCCTGCCACCTTGCGCTCCTCCCGGTCAGCAAACCTCCTCCTCAACGAGTGATAGACTAAACCGTCGCACGCAGCAGCCGGCTCCGAAGTCGAAGAGGCGGGTTGATGCGCCATGATAGAGCGCACTCCGGCGGCCGCGTTCCTGGAGCAGGAGTGGCATGGTGCTGCCCATTTCAGTTATTGAACTTGAACTTTGCCAACTATAGTTTTTGATGAACCTATTTCGTCAAGTTTCACGCCAATTTTAGTTATTGGGACCAATTTCAGTTATTCTACAATAACTAATCATACGAGAGTTGTCGTGCCTCAGTACAGCTTGGGTAGTGCACCTTCGAAAGCACCTGGAACATGCATTGAATGCAATTTGAACGCAGCAAGAAGACGAAATCACGCACAATTAACGAAGCCCACTACCCGTTTCAGCACAGGAAGTTTGTGCAGTTTTTCTACAACGGGCATCTCCCATGATTTGAGCC
This sequence comes from Hymenopellis radicata, assembly GCA_015501595.1. NCBI lineage: Eukaryota > Fungi > Basidiomycota > Agaricomycetes > Agaricales > Physalacriaceae > Hymenopellis > Hymenopellis radicata. The sequence continues at coordinate 16,816 of JADNRX010000502.1, read as the reverse complement.
GAAGGTTTCCTGGTGCAATTGAGCCAGTGCCCAGAGAAATGCCAGCACCAACAGCACCATATCCGCCGCGGCGATGGTCTTCTAGGATGGCCTTGGGATGTGACATGATCTCCGTGAACGCAGTCCGTAGCTCTCTTTCGACCTCGTCCCAGCACTCCTTCGTCCGGCGAGGAACACAAGTAGGCATTGATGACTGTCGACAATCTTGACTGGATCACTGGCCATGTGTTAGTGAGATGCTTAAACAATAGAGGCAATATACGCACCGGCCATTCCACTCGATTAACCTAAAACCCAACAACTGCCGCAATTCCATGAGCAAATATTCATCTAGGATCTTCTTGTCTTGCTGTCCTATGGCCTTTCATCTCATATTGCATTTTGAGGACATTGGCGGCTGCGTAGGCAGCGACCGTGCAGCATTTGACGGAGCTGGACAGTAGGTCCTGTTCTAGCTCACAGGCGTCGCGGCGGTTCTTGTAGTACCGGGAGCGGTTTTTTTGGTTTCTGAGACGCATTCGGTGCAGCGGACGGCTTCGTTGGAGTGGTGATGGAGGAGTCACGGTGGGTGGAGGGGTGTAGAGGTGTGGCGGTCTCAGGGAGAGGATCCTCTGTGGTCTCGCTGTCTGAGGGATCACTCGGTTGGGCAGCTGTATGGTCCGCGAGTTCCTCAATCGATATGTCGACCATGTAGCAGTGGCCGGCGTCGTCGCGATGCAGTCCGAGTACCGCGTACGGCGGCGGGATCTTCTGAGAGCGCAGGTCACCTAAATTGGGCATCAGTACTAAGGAGCGGGCGAAGAGCAGGGTATCACCAAGGGCGGTGTCGTGTCTGGGGAGTCGGGGAGCTGGAGGCTGGTAACCCGACTTCGTCTACCAACATCTTCGGGATCGCCCTGTGCGTCACACCCTACCGACTAGGCACATCGTCGTACTGCATGATAGCTCATCTTATATGACCGTTCGAGCCTTCGCGCTTTGCAACCTTGAGTGCTTGCACCACAAGCACTGGAATTCAGCTGCTGCATTTTCTTCTCCTGGATGTAGCGCTGGTAAAACTTGGAGACTGGGAAACATTGGTAAGTAAGTGTATAAGTTGAATCTAGTGAATATCATGGGTCGAGTAGCTCGTAAGCACTTCCGCCCCGAACCCCATGACATTGACATACTACTGGTATCCCGACGCTCGTGTACGGGTCACCCATTAGTTTTCTCATGGGTCTCCATACGGGCCGTTGGCAGGCTGTTTTCAGGATGGCGCGGAAAGCTCAAGAGAGCCGACCACATACCAGCGATGAAAAAGCTGTATGTTCTGAAGAGCAGTGGTTAGTAAACTAGCAGTCCAAGCACGTAAGGAATCTGCCAAGGAACGACGTAGAACAAGTCGTTGGCAGGAGGAGGACTAGAAGGGGGACGGGTGATGGGCGCGACGGTGGCACTGACGGCGGGAAGGGTCAGATGATAGAGAGGCCGTCATCTACTCCTGCAGAAGAGTCATCCAAACACGAAGGAAATCTGTGACAAATCGAGGGAGAACGAGTCCTTGGAAGATAGGCCTGCAATGGAGCTATGGTGGTGGGCGCGATGTCAGCAAAGATGTGCGCGACATGATGAACGATGGTGGGATTGCCCTCTCTGAGTTCAGAAGAGGGCATCAGTCCAAAGATGAGAGGAATCCATTGAGAAACGGGCAGACAAGTCATTGTAGGTAGGATGGTATGGAGCGGCGCGATGGCGGCGACAGCTCTCTCATGGTCCAGGGGATGGCAGCCGTCCAAGAGCCCAGGGACTCGGTCCAAGATTGCGCGAGATCCAGAGCAAAGGAAGTGGTGGTAAGAGGAGAGAGCTGCTCTGCTTAATAAGCAAAACTGCCTTTCCAGCAAAGGCAGTTTTGCTTACAAACCTTGCTGCTACCGTCAATCCAATGGCATTTACTACTGTAGCATAAGCAGGTAGTCTGTGCCAAGTGAGAGGCAGCGACTGCTTACTTACCGCATTCTGAAGTGTCGACTGAATACTGACGCGTATCGTGTAACTGACACGTGAGCACTGAAAGTGACCAAAAAGTGAGGAGTCAAAATAAATGACGAAAAAAAAGTTCACACAACACCAAAGCGCGAAACATGCTCGGGTCACTTGACCATATCATACTGTACTATTACGGGCAAGTCTTCACAGATTTTCCTAAAATTTTTTGATGGAAACCCGATTAGGATTTCCAGGCGATCGGCGGGGTCCGATAAGATCAAACGACCCCGCCGTTACGCGTTATGTGAAGACCTTACCGTAATAGTACAGTATCAATCCCCATTCTCCACTTCCACATAAGCTCGACCGTCTCCGTACCCAGCCCCATGTATCTAACGCGAAGAAGTAAATCATCAATCGGACGAGAAGTAATGATCCTACGAACCTTGACTAGAATCATATCGAGTTTTCTATCAGTCGTTTCCAGCTTCCTGTGCGTCGTATCCAGCTTGCCATCCATCCTCGTCTGAACCTTGTATATGTCGTCGACACGCGTCATGAGCCTTGCCTGCATCATGCTGAGATCATAGAGTAATCGAGTCGTCGAGATATCGTTGCCAATCTTTTAGGAGTGTGAGGAAGAATACCCTAGGCAAAAGGTCGGAGAATGCAAACCTGAAACGAGATCCGCGCATTGTCCACCTGGGCGCGCAGTTCTTGGACCTGGGATTTGATCTTTCCACGCGAGGCGAAATACTTCAGGCCCCCGAGCTTCGACAGTTTCTGAATTTTTTGGTTAACTTGACCGATAACGCTACAAGCCAAGTCAGACATGAGCGCCGACGTCTGGATGTGGATCGTACGCAGATAGATCACAAATCTTCTTCAAGATGGCCGCGCTCCCAGTCGCTCTGGACCCAATCTCGTTAACAATCGCGAGCGTAATACACGCCGTGTGTTCTGCAAGAGCCTTGCACTCTTCACGGGCAGCGCGAGCACCCTGGCGTGTGAAGGCACCGTCAGTGTCGATTATCAAGTGTGTAGTGACGCCGTTGACTCACCTCTGCAGCTTGGATGATCTTCCGCAGGATTCCGCATGTGCCTTCAAGGACGTCCCCGAGCACTGGTACCAGCTTCGCAACACTCTCCGCGACATCGAGACATGTAATAAGGTTGGCTATCGTTGTTGATCCAAAGGTTGATGTCGAGTCAGAGGAGCCACCCACTCTATGAAGCTTCGAGAGTACTTCAACGCGAGCGGTCATCTCCCGGAAGTACGGTAGGGTAATCTGCATGACGTCCGCAAGATCCTTCCATGGTCTGCCTGGTGAAAGATCAAGGAGAATCCTTTCGTCAATCGAACTTGAGGTAAACAAGAGGTGCCTTTGACCAGGAATGTAAAAGTTGTGGATGCCCCACCAGTCGGCGTCAGTCCAAGCTCTTGTGCGGGTGATAATGAGCACTGCTTGCAGTGCCCCGGAATAGTTGACCGCCTAGTACAAATCAGACTCCATGGGCAACTCATTGCAGCATAACATATACTCACGAAGCCATCCGAGCCATCGCCTTGAACCCCACGCCAGAGCCCTCTTGCCACTCCACCTACGGTCTCAGCGAGGACAGCCAGAGCCTCCAGGCACCTCTCTCGAGTGCCCACCACTGCATGAATCCATTGCATATACTCAATTGCCGATATCCATCCTTTCAAGTTCAAGTTGTCCGACCCCATGGTAGAGATCGGCACGAGTGGCAGATACTTGCGGGTGCCGGCAAGTATTTCGATCACCCGGGTGGTGCCGCACCCGGCACCCGGGTGGCAAGTACTTGTTTCCCACGGGTGGTGCCGCGGGTGACAAGTACGAGTTTGGTGAGGCAAGTACTTGCCACAAGTACTTGCCTAGTACTTGCACAGAGGTATAAATATATTAAACATGATTTATTGAAATTTATTTGAGGTCAAACGACCTCAACGTCGCTCAGAAACGACGTTGTGAAGAAATTTCTCTGATCGCCGAGCTGGCCGAACGTCCCGGCACTTGCCGGATAACGATCGATCTGCTCCGATCTCAGCTCTTGCTTCCTCCCACCACAGCACGACGACGGCGTCGTGTTCGTTGGCCCCAGAACTTTTTCTGGGGCCTGTTCTACTTTCATTCTCTATGCTCTTTCGCTCTCCGATGCGGTTTGGCTTCGCGCCGGCCGCTGCGCCCTCGGATACGTTCCGGGGCGCATTCTGGTGTTCGTCTTCGCGACGACACCAATTTAACGAGGACCCGCAGCGCGTAGGCCCTCACAAGCGAGGCAGCAATGATACTACACCATTTTCTTTGGATTCTCGTGCGTGGTTGGCTGTCTGCCGGCCCCGCTGCCTTCAAATACACTGGTGCTCGTCTGCACGACGGCACCAGTTCGATGGGGCCCGGAACGTGCGGCGCTCGTCTATATGACGGCGCCGATTGACGATCTTGACACTATTGGAGGTGTGGGCAGTCAGTGACCAGGGCTGGATGGCGTCGCGGACGCATCCCGCCCCAAACGGTGCGTGTTTATTTCCACTTTTCATTGTTTCTCAAACTCATTCACCCTAGCGCCATCCTCTCACATGCACTGTCTCCTCTCCCAACATCACCATCACTCTCCACGTCTCCTGCTCACATTCTGTTCTTGTTTTCCCTCCCCACCATCTACACTTTGTTGAGTCCCGGTTATTGCTTATGCAAGTAGCCGGGGCTTCAATGATCTGTCTCGTGCACGTCGCTAGCCCCGCGCAATTGCTCGGGGGTCGGCGGCGGGCACGAATCATAGGCGGAATCATATGCAGAATCTGGCAAGTACTTGCCCACCCGGATGGTGCAAATACTTGCCTTTCGAGCAAGTACTTGCCAAGTACTTGACCCGCGGGTCAAGTACCCGCGGGTGGCAAGTATTTTCGCGGGTGGCAAGTACGGCTTTTGGGTACCAGGTATTTGCCGGACGGGTGCCGGGTGCACCCGGGTACCCACTCGTGCCGATCTCTACCCCATGGAAGTCCCCGAAGGATCTTTGACATCGCTAAAGCATCAGTGTGAGAGGTGTGCTCCATGCAGGGATTGCCAAGCTACAAACCTTGCCTCGATGGGCTTCCATTCCCGATAGTCGCCAGACCTCACGGGCTGAAAAATCTCGATATCCTCATTCGAACCTGTGGCCTCGCCATCCTCATCCGAACAGTCCTCCTCCGCGTCTTCGTCTAAAATAGAGGAACAACAACTTTTCCAGTCGGATTCCTCATCCTCCATACTTCGAGCATCGTATCCATCATCGTCAGATACGTCCGCAGTCCGAGAGCACTCGACCGTGCAGATGTCCTGGACGGGCATCATGAGAGTAAGACGAAAGCGAGGGGATGCTGTTGATGGGATCATCCGTGCATGTCGATAACTGCCGAGTGTGGGTATGCTCCCACATTGTGGGTGTGCTGACCCTGCAACTAAGGAAGTTGACGGCGCACCCCCTCTATTTCCAAGTCCCCAAAGTTTCCAGAGCTAGACCGACTTTGCCGTCAAAAGTTGTACGATGACGTTCGCATTTTCGTTCTGGGGGAATGTCCTTCAGAGCTGGATACGTTCGTAATAAATGAGACGAGGAGTTCACCTTTCTATGTTAAAGTTGAGTCAAGACAGGTTTAGTTCTTCTGCACGTCGTACTCTCGATCTTCCGTTTCATCCGCTGGCCGCGATGCAAGTCGCCTCACCACCAACTCGATCAATGTATGTCAGCGACGAAGAGACAGCCTCCAAGTCTGGAATTGTCGGTTTCTGGCTAAACAGCCGATGAGACCAAGTAATTTTACCGTACGTCGCTTTTCCGCCGAGAAGCTCCAGACTCGGACGAGCGTGAACCCATGGGATGTACGAGGTGGGCTCGACGGAGGGATGAAAGGCACAAGAAGACGAGCAGAAATGGAGCGCACAGCTTAGCAGTAGAATCCTAGTCTGAGATCATTGTCCGCGTAACAAGGAGGTGAATCGGCGGACGAACTGTGAGAAACAACGGTCTTTTCTCTTTTCCGACGCGTCTCTGAATCGCTCGGTCGTTCAGACGTCACTCGACCAGCTCTGTCGTTCACTGGCTGCGCTCGCTCTCTCCATCACTGGCCTCGCTCCGCCCTCTCTCCCTCCGGTGAGAAACAAGGCTGTACTATGGACACCCGACAAGGTTGGGCGGGGAGATTTCCAAAAGGCCAAGCAGAGCGGCCACGATGAAGCAGGTCGACGCTTTTCCACACGCTTTTCAACACCCCAAGACCTCAAGAGCTAGACTCAAATTGTGAGATCACTCCTCTGGAGAATGAGCAAGCGTTAATAAATGAGACGAGGAGCTCTTACAACGCGATCAGATTTCGATCGTTCATCCCGACCAGCGAGTTGGGCGAGTGTGACCAGCGGGTGGGAGGGCGCGCTTACACCATTGCAAGAACAAAAGAGAATTAGGGCGATTAGGGACATGATGCAAGTCCGTCGTGGGCGTGTAGTACGTCTATAGTATGCATGCATGCATGTCCTAGGACTAAAAAAAGCGGGATGATAATGATGATGTCTATACAACAAAAAAAAATGCGATAAAAAAGGGGGAATGTATAATAGATAATAAAACATTACAAAACGACGATTTCAAGCTCTCAAGACTGGACTCGTCCTGCCACTTTGCCATCCATGGCCGCCCAAACCCACCATGCCGCTGGGATTGGTATTATCCCGCGTTGTACGGACAGTGCTGTCCCACGGCATGCGTCGCGCTGGTGTTGGTGGGGATCGCGGGGGATTAGGGGTGCGAGAAATGGGAGAGCGTGATGAGGGTGGAGATGTAGGACGTGGCGAAGGAGGCGAAGCGGGCGCGGGAGGGTATCGCGTCGCAGGCGGGGACTGAGCGATAGGTGGACTGACCCGACGCGCACGGAACGAGCAAGCAGGTAGGGTAATCGGATCTGGTGGCTCCGGTGTCGTGATCTTTGGCTGTGCAGGGACGACCACGGGAGGAGTGGGTATTGGGGGAGGGGACGACGTAGGTGTGTTGCGTTTGGCGCGGAAAGAGCATGCAATCATCAACGGATCCACGTCGGCTTTCTTCGGCTCTACTGGACTGGGCTCGTCCTCGTCCAAATCAACCTCCTCGCCATTGATGTACATGACGTTTTTCTTTCGCGCGATAGGCTTTGCAGCGGAAAGCACGTCGGCCGCGGGAGTGGAGGTGTCAAGCACGAGCGGACTAGGGGGCGCGAGCATCGGAGACACCACAGCCTTTAGACGCGCCGCGTGACTGTACACAGGTTCGGGTTCGAGGAGCGGTACGAACGAAAAGTTCTTGCGTGGCGTCGAATACCCGCTCTGGACGGGACTTGGAGTAGACGGTGGGGTGTTTGTGGGAGGGTACTGCCGCTCCTCGCCGCTCACTGCGAGTGGGAGCAATCCAATGGGCACCTTTCCGAGGTAATGACTACCGGGTCTCCCAGTGTACATGTCTGGAAGTTGATTTGCGCGAGGCAGAGTGCGTTGGATGGCTTTGAGCTCTAGCATATCCCTGCATACGAGTGATTAGCAAATTGGTCCGAGTCATACGGCACACGACCGCGAAAAAGAGCGCATATCGTCCTCGCCAGCGTTCAATGAGAAATAGACTCACTGGTAGCTCAAATTTCGCGCCGGCTCGCTGGGTGTGCGATCCCACTCGTCCGCATCCCATATATCGTAGGCGTCCTCTGAGCAAAAAGATACGCTCTTCCTGATCGGCATGCATGGCCTGCTGGTACCATCAGAGGATCCCAACAAAGGCGGCGTCGATGCTGGGTCTGGACTCGGTGGCTTGGAATGTCCAGGGCTCTTCAGACAACCCCGCCTAGTTGGCTGCAAATCTTTGTGCACGTCGTCCATCGTAGTGTTATGAAAAGGCGATACGCATAGAATTATCGGAGGGCGGTTCGCTGTGTAAGGTTTAAAGGGGAGGCTAGTCGGTGTCTAGGACGTGGAGCATGAAAAAATGAGCATCATGGCCGAGTCGGAAGTTATCGGAGAAAGGAATAGGGGTCTCATCAAAAAAGGGGCTCCGCTCACACGTGTGGCCGTACCTCGTACGGCCCGCCTGCGCCACCTGTCCGTTAAGACGCGCCCGATTACATGCGACGAGACCACAGACAAATTTAAAGAATTTGTTGCGTGGAGGACAGTCTCCCGGATAGATTAGGTGTGGAGAATCTGGCCAAATTCCCGCCTCGGTCTCGGGCCAAAGTCGCTCTACTCGGAGTCGGCCTCGTCAAAGGCCCGCCTTCATTCTACTTTCGTTCCATGTCACTTTTGACGTGTCTCTTTCTTTTAGACTCTCACATGGCCCTTCTTATGATCTCAGACCCTAGTGTGGGTGACCATATCCACCTTCCACCCCAAGTTCTCGTCTAGTCTTCTAGGTCCAACAGCGCATTTCACGCACTCTACATTATTCCTCCTGACAACAGTGCGCCGTAATACCGATGTAATATCGCCAGACTCTATCTCGGGCCCCCATTACCGAACATCAGACTGTTCCTACCCGCACGCGCCTTTCTAATCCCTCCGATGGTGCAGGTAATATCCGAAAACCTATTCTAGCCGAAATTTGGGTAGTACAAGGCGCGCCTCGATCTACGCCACAACCAGCGTTATCTTATCTAATCGCTATCGCCTGATGGCCTTCGGCAATTCTCCCACGCGCGCGTCTTTGCATCCAACCTGCATCCAACCATGTCGCGCCTGCTGCTAGTAGTACTACGTACATCCCTCCGACGGCCTCTCTTGTTCCGTCCTCAAGCTCGAACATTTACATCAACTTCCAAGTGCTTGGCACCACGCGTAAAAGGTGCACGCACATCACATCATCGTCTGCAGACGCGCATTCACAGAGATCCGCTGGTCGCTCGATGAAATCGAGCTGACACTTTTCCAGCCCGACGCAAAGTTCCGCCTCGTACGTCTCCGCCCTCGCGCACTGCTGCCTCAGCTCACGTATACAGGCCTGGAGTGTCGCAGCACTCCTTGACCAGCGCCTCCCCTTGAAGAGACCGTTCAAGCCTACAGACGTCATGCGTGCGTCTTCCGTTGCGCTGCTCTCATAATACTCAATGTATATGTAAGACCTCACCGCGGATTGTGCATCGCTCTTCTACCCGAACCACGTGCCGCAGATTATGGACACCCGAGGGCGGCTGAACATCATCCATTCCAACGAGCTGCTCTCCTTCCCTCGCATGGCCAGCTGCGGATACGACGTTACTAAAGATCGTGAATCCAGCCGCACGTTGGACGACATTGCGAAAAGCATCTGCAAGGAGGTGTCTGTCCCTTTGCAGGTGTGAAGAGGGCGCTTCCGGAGGCGCTTATTACGGCCAGCGAGATGGACGGCGAACATACTGAGATATTATCGTTGACGTTTGATAAGGAGGATGAGAAGGAGGTGGTGGCGGGTGCGCTGGCGGTTGTAGCGTATACAGAGTGGATGAATCAGGTCAGCTGGGCGTTGGAGGTGGGGGAGCATCTTTCTGCTTCCGAGGCTGATGGGGATGATGAGTTCCCGCAGGTGCATCCTTTGCTGCGCCATTTGACTGAGTACTAGATGGTGTCAATATGCGCCCTCGTCTGCACACCAGAACTTGAAAAGTCATACTCTACTTTGTTGTTACTTATAGCATTAAGCCGTCGACTTGTAAACGTCCTTCTATGAACTGTTTAGAGGAATGAACGATCGAAAGCTGAGAGGAGTGCTTGAGTCTAGCTCTTGAGGTCGTCGACTTGCTTCATCTTGGCCACTCTGCTAGTAGATGTCACGCTCTGACTGGACGTTTTGGAAATCTCCCCGCCCAACCTTGTCGTGAGTCCTTATTTTTCACAGTTCGTCCGCCGATTTAGAATCCGACAATTCCAGACTTGCAGGCTGTCTCTTCCGTTCCGTCCAGCATCCTCACACCACAGCTACGTAGGTGCGTTAAGACAAGGAAGACACCACGTAGGCACTCATCAGACGACGTTAAGAGAAGTATTCAGGCATTCAATTGGGTTGCTTCACATCGCGTCGCGCCGTACGGGATGCCGTCATATACAGCTATCAATGCTGTGACAGAAAGCAAGGATGATCCCATCAACAGCATCCCCTCGCTTTCGTCTTGCTCTCATCATGCCCGTTCGTGACATCTGCACGGCTGACTGCTCTCGGACTTTGGATGGAGCTGACGATCCTAGTGACAAGGGTGCGGAATCCGACTATAAGAGTTGCTGGTCCTACAGTCGAGATGAAGACGCCGAGGAGGACTGTTCGGATGAGGATGACGAGGCCACTGGTTCGAAGGAGGATATCGACATTTTACGGCTCATAGAGTGTGGCGACCCCCCTTGGGAATGGGTGCTCGTCAAATCAAGGTTTGTAGCTCTGCATGGAGTACACCTCTCACACTGATGCTTTAGCGACGTCAGAGATCCTTTGGGGACTTCGTTGGATAACTTGCAATTGAAAGGATGGATTTTGCCAACTGAGTATATTCAATGGCTTGATGTACTGGTGGATGCTCAAGAGAGGTGCCTGGAGGCTCTGAATGCACTCGCTGAGACCGTATGCGGAGTGGAAAGAGAGCAGTATCGTCGAATTCGTTCCAATAGTGACTCGGTGAGTAGTTGCAATGAATTGCCCATGGCGTCTGATTTGTAGATGGACAACTACTGCGATGCACTTCAGGCGGTGCTCATTGTCATCAAGTGTAGCACAAGAGCTTGGACTAATGCCGACTGGTGGGCCGTCCACAACTCGTACATTCCCCGTCAAAGGATGTACCACATCTCGGTCACCTCAAGTGTGTTTGACGAAAGGATTCTCCTTGATCTTTCACCGGGAAGACCATGGAAGGATCTTGCGGACGTCTTGCAGATTACCCTACCGTACTTCCGAGAGATGACCGCTCGCGTTGAAGTACTCTCGAAGCTTCATAGAGTGGGCGGCTCCTCTGACTCGACATCAACCTTTGGACCGACAACGATAGCCAACCTTATTACATGTCTCGATGTCGCAGAGAGCGTCGCGAAACTGGTGCCAGTGCTCGGCGACGTCCTCGAGGGTACATGCGGAATCCTGCGGAAGATCGTCCAAGCTGCAGAGGTGAGTGAATGGTGGTGTTGCTACACACACTTGATAATTGACACTAACGAGTGCATTCACGCCAGAGTGCTCGTGCTGCCCGTGACGAGTGCCAGGCTCTTGCAGAACACACGGCGTGTATTACGCTCGCGATTGTCAATGAGATTGGGTCCAGAGCGACTGGGAGCGGGGCCAACTTGAAGAAGATTTGGGATTTATCTGCGTACGGTTCACATCCAGACGTCGGCGCTCGCGTCTGACTTGGCTTATAGTGTTATCGGTGAAGTTCATCAAAAAATTCAGAAACTGTCGAAGCTCGGAGGCCCGAAGTACTTTGTCTCGCGTGGAAAGATCAAAGCCCAGGTTCAAGAACTGCGCGCCCAAGTGGACAACGCGCGGATCTCGTTTCAGGTTTGCATTCTCCCTTTTGCCAATGGCAACGGTATTCTTTCTCACGCTCCCCAAAGATTGGAACCGATATCAAGACGACTCGATTACTCTATGATCTCAGCATGATGCAGGCAAGGCTCATGTCGCGTGTCGACGATATCTACAAGGTCCAGACGAGGATGGATAGCAAGCTGGATACGACGCACAGGAAGCTGGACACTACCGATAGAAAACTCGATATGATTCTAGTAAAGGTTCGTAGCATAATCATTTCTTGTCCGATTGATGATTTACTTCTTCTCGTTAGATGCATGGCGCTGGGTACGGAGACGGTCAGGCTTATGTGGAAGCGGAGAATGCGGACAGATATGATACGGCCAAGTGACCCGAGCATGTTTTGCGCTTTATTATGTTGTAGATAAATTTCTCGTAGTGCAGTACTATAATCATATATCATTCAACTCTCCCATCGGATAAACAATCTTCGACATGGTAGTCAGAAAAACCGAATGTATTCCATCTGTTGACAACTCCACATGTACATTGCTCGTAAACGAACCTACTCTAGCTGAGATTTGGGTTACAAGGCGCATCTCTACGCCACAAATAGTGTTATCTTATCTAATCATTATCACCTCCGGCAAGTCTCCCACGCGCGCACCTTTGCATTCAACCATGTCGCGCCTGCTACGTACATCCCTCCGACGACCTCCTTTGTTCCGTCCTCACGCTCGAACATTCATATCAACTTCCAAGTACTTGGCGCCTCGCGTACAAGGTGCACATCACATCGCTATCTGCACACAGATATTGACACGCAGAATTCACAGCGCCCCGCTGGTCGCTCGAGGAAATCGAGCCGACACTTTTCCAGCCCAACGTAAACCACCGGCTCGTACGTCTCTGCCCTCGCACGCGCACTTCCTCAGCTCACGGATCTAGGCCTGGACTATCGCAGTACTCCTCCAAGAATACCTCCCCTCGGAGGAAAACTTCCAGCTCAGACACGTCATGAGTCTGTCCATCCCTTGATGTGCTCTCTTATATAACACTGAATACATAAAGGGCTCACCACGGAGTGTGCGTCGCTTTTCTACCCAAACCATGTGCCAAAGACTCTGGAGACTCAAAACCGACTGAACCTCATCCTTTCCAACAAGCTCCTCTGCCTCCCGCGCTTAGGCGAATATGGCTTTTCTCCCAATGATGACGACTGGAATAAGGCCCATGGGTCTCGTAGCACGGTAGAAGACATCGCGAAAGACCTGTGCAAGAAGTTGTCTATTTCTTTCGCACCCGTGAAGAGGCAGCTTCCGGAGGTGTATTACTGGGCCCAGTCTGTGGATATGTGTTGCCTGTTTCTGGAGAGCAAGGAGCGTCATATTGTGAAGTTGTTTATTGATGAGGAGGACGACAAGGAGGAGGTGGCGAATGTGGTGGCATTTCTTGCGTATACAGAGTGGATGAAGCAGGTGTTTTGGGAGCTGCAGAGGGATTACTGGGCGGAGAAGCCGCCGAAGGATTCCAAGAAGGAGATTCGCATCTCGAGTCGCGACTTTGATGTGAATGTGTATAGGGACTTTTCATGCGTGCATCCATTGGTGCGCCGCTTGGTGAGTCTTGACGATATACCTCCCGATATTCTCTATTATAATAATTCAGTGTTTCCTGAAACACGCCGCGGCAGTATGTACCTTTGAGGCTCAAATAGAAATTACAGACTACTTACATCCTGTACAAACTGGGAAGCGGCAGCACTATATACTCCCAGCCGTGTCAAGTTCGTTGCGCAAATGATTAAGTTTATCTTATCTAATCACTACAGTATTGCGAACAACTACGCATGTGCTTTTGCTTCCAACCATGTCGCACCTTGTACGTACATCCCTCCAACGTCCTCCCCTGTTCTGTACCCTTATACCCATACGCGAACATTCATGTCAACTATAAAACGATTGGCACCGGGTGTAAAAAGTATACCCCACACTGCCATTTGCATACGATGATTAATGCGCAGAATCCCCAGAGACCCGCTGGTCGCTCGAAGAGATCGAGCCGACTCTCTTGCAGCCCGACATGGAGACTCAGCTTGTACGTCTTGCCCTCGCACGCTTCGACCAAGCTCACGGATCTAGGTCTGGAGTCTTGCAAGGCTTCTCAACATTCACATCCCCTGCATGGACAATATCACACCCCGAGATGTCTTGCGTGTGTCCACCGCTTTTCCATGCTCTCTCAGATAATACTGAGACCATATCAAAGACGTCACCGCGGATTGCGCGTCGCTCTTCTACCCAAAAATTGTGCCAAAAACTCTGGACACTCAAGACCGCCTGAACCTCATCCATTCTAAAGGGCTCCTCTCCCTCCCACGCATAGAGGTTATCCACCATGTCACTAACGATTACGAGCCTCGCACGATGGAAGACATTGCCGGGGGCCTGTGCCAGGAGTTGTCTGTTCCTTCGCGGCCGTGCATGGGCGGCTTTCAGACGTGTACAGCTGGGCTGAGCATAAAAGGAGCTACCACTTGATGAGGCTGGCAATGGTTATCGAGGAGTATGAGAAGAATTTCGAGGAGGATCGGGCGCCTGCGGTGGCGCTCGTGGCATATGCAAAGTGGATGAATCAGGTGGATTGGGTGCTGCGGCTGGGGGATAAAACTGCTGAGGATCATGCGCCCCCCGAAACGGTCTCGTACAAGGAGGCCGATTCTATAACCCTCAAAGTTCCGCTTGTGCCGTTCAATTCTACAGTGGTTCATCGTTTGGCGCACTGGTTGGTGGAGTAGCTGCTGTCAATATAGTATATATCTGCCCTCGTCAGCACGACCCAGTCTATTGAACTTTCTCCTGGTAAGACCCTGCCAATCACGGTGCGTCTTGCTCATTCAACCATACGCAAGATCTTTAAGTGCCCGGTTATATCAACAATTCCCTGCGAAACCGGACAACCTGTCAAGCCTAGAATAGAAACGCTTCTGCCCCAGTCGCTCCAACAGTATTCATTGTGTTGCCAAGTGCTTGGAAGCTTTCTTTCCGGGTTCTCATCTGATTCCTATTTTCTGCAGTCATGCGCTGAAAAATCGTCCGTGTAAATGCTGGAGAAGAACGAGTTGGACCACGGCTCGAGTGCTGGTGAGCAGCCTCAGAAGTTTCGTTCATAGTCGGTTAGTGTGGCGCTGACGGACTGTAAACGTAAGCAGCTAATGTCGATCTCCCTATCCAACCTCAGTTGATACCTGCCAGCAAATCTGGTGTAATACCCTTCTGTGCTTGACATATTGATCACCGTCCATCTACGTACTTAGTCATCATCTTCCATCCTCGTCGTCAATTCAAAGACGCGTAGTCACTTCCATCAACACAATAATCATCCTGAATAGAACCATCTCCATCATCCTCGTCGGGGCTGTCAATCCAATTCCTTGCACGAAGATTAATGAGCTCCTAGTAAAAGTTGTCAATGTCCCGCCCGCCGCCTGGGTAAAATTGCTGTTCAAGTCAAACTTACTTGCAACATCAACCTGATCTGAGGAGAGGCATCCTCCATCCGTTGTTCTACTTCATCGAAAATGTAGGCAGTGCGACCAAGATTGCAAAGGTCAAGCGCGTTTCCACACGTCTTCAACAATGCACAAGCTAGTTCTATGTGCTAGCTTAGACTAATGCGAGGAACGAGCGTGAAGTCTAAGCGTTAGATAAGTTAGCCAGAAATGTGAGAGGTCCGCAGAGCCGGCAAGTGCCAGGACCGGCTGGTCCCGTCTTTGGGGATGATGTAAGCACTGCCGGCGTTGGACGCGCTTTGCTCTTTTCCTTCTGCGCGTCCATCAGCGCATTCTCGTCGCGTTATTCTCCTCGGTCTTCGTGGAATTTTCGATTCTCGACATATCGCAACAGATGCCCGTTCCTCCTGGGATTGTTCCTTCCAGATTTTTTTTTTCTTCCGGATTTTTCCCTCAGATGCCATGACTCCCCAACGCAAATCTGTACCCTCCACTACCGGCGGATTTCGATTACGACGCTCTATGCACGATTCCGGACTCTCTCTATAACTTGCTCATCCCGGTTTCATACAGGCACCCGTTGAATGTGGTGGCAGAGACACATAATTTGGATTCTATCGTGGCTACCAGGTTCTGCGAGATGAACGCCGGTAATGATCTGATGCTTGATGCGGGCGCGCGATTCAAGCCATACTTCACGTACTCCACTGAAGAACTGGAGGAGATGGTCAATTCGGTGGACGTCATCAAGCAGTCGGGTTCGATTCCATTTTTTTCGTGCGTCGGGAGGTTGATTCGGAGCAGTTTCATATTCGAGACGAGGAGAAAGAGCAGAAGGAGACTCCCATTCCAGACTCTTACTTGCAGTCTTTTCGCGCAGGTCAGATCCCGGACATTCACTACTGGACTGACGACAAACTTGACTCGATCTTCGCCGACCCCCGTCTTTTGGTTCCGAACGAAGTGACCCCGATGCGCACGACAGCGGAACTAGACCCGAAGAACGTGATAATTGTCAACCTTGTTGAGATGGGTAAGCTTTGGGGTAGGAATACCAACTGGTCTGTGGTTACGGCGGCAGGGTATAAGCATGCACTGGAGAATATGCTGATTGCGGTCAAGACGGTGTCGAAGGTTAGCCCGACGGGACATTCTTTGGCGAAGGAGCTGGAAGCGCACGTCGAGTATGTTTTTTTTACTTCCTAGCTTCGAACACTCTTACCCCTACTGGTTCGTCTGGGAATGCGAGCCACGGAACAAGATTCTTACTCGGGTGATGTGTTTCAATCTCCTGGATTGGAAGATTGGGGTTTCCGGGGCGCTTGAGAGGTTCAGGACAGATAAGTTTTTAGGCCACTTCATCACGCCGGCGAAGCGTTCTGCGTCGTCTTCTCCTCTCGGTGATGCGCGCATCCCTAAAGCGCCTCGCACTTCGGCGACTTCCGCGCCTTTGACTCGCCCGGGCGCTCCTTCAGATGCCTTACGCCCGCGTGTCCAGCCCGTTTGTATCACCTGCGGTGGCGAGCACATCAACAAGAACCATCCAGCGACCACCACCACCTTTCCTGATGGCACCTCTTTCTTCGTCGACAACCGGGACGGCACGCTTTACACCGCCAAGTCTTTTCGAGGTGGGATCAAGAATGTCTGTTTGTACTAGGTCTTTCTACGCCTCGTCGCTTATCGTTTCGGAGGTGGATCAGGGTCTGGATTTACCACCCAAGCCACGAGTGTGCAGGAATCTTTCCAAGGGTGATAAGGTGTTGGGCGTTGGCTCTGTCAACAGCTTTGTTGAGAAGGAGTTTTTTCCCCACGCATTTTGAC